>APFE030172594.1:0-16741 GCA_000404065.3 Pinus taeda
GCACGGGTAATATAGAGCTTTCTTGACGACTATTTCTTGAAATCAAATCGGTATTTTCGTAGATGAGCAGAGGGTTGGGATCTGGATTAGCTCTGGTGTGTCTTCGAGAAGCCAGCGTGCTTATTAAGAAAAAATCAAAGGACTCAACCTATTTTACATCAACCTATCAAATCCTAAACTTATCATCCAGAAGCTTAGAATTATTAAGAAGCAAGGGGATTTGATTCCATCCCCAATGGAGTCGCCACTATGTTAGCACCTAAATCCGCCTTAGGCTGAAAAAAGGAAAAATTCAGGGTAACCACAAACCACGCTCAGTCTGGTAGCTAGCCCTACCAGAACAGGACAAGGCTCTCTCCGAGTCACGCTTAGTGAATAGATAAATGAAATGGCCTGAGATGACTTACAGTGAACTATTTATCTTAGGCTAGTAAGTGAAAATGAAAATAAGAAGTGATTTTCATGAACGACTGTGTTTCTGGGATGTTATGGGACCACTAGACCTCAATGACCAGAGAACTTAATACAAAGGCACGGATTATTTCATGAGGCAAGGTAGGTGGAAAGCATAGAAATTTAGTTTTAAGATATGGTGAAATGGAGAGATTGGTTAAGAAGGTGAAAAGGGCATGGACAACATGAATCCTTTTCAATAGAAGAATGAACACTGTACATGAAATTTTCCCACAGGTAGAGCAATAAAATTGAATTCTACCTTAGCCAACTTAGAAAATTTCAATGAAAATGAATATGAAATGAGCTATGAAACATAACAAGATACATATGGAACATAAGAGACACATTTGCTACACTCACAACCACATGAATCTCAAGAAACAGAGCCACTGCCTTTCATTAATCCTCTATAAAAAATATACAATGTAGAAACATAGTTTCTTTCCCACAGTCTCCCAGAAGTTACAAGCCAACCAACCAATTGGTTTGCGTACAATACATAGAATGTGCCATGAAGAGATAGAATGCCCAAGGGTTGGGGAGTTACTCGAATCATTACAAACTGAAGGTGGAGAGCCAAACATTAGCTATAGGTGCAGCGCCACAAACATGACAAATGGCTTGGTGGCGCTTTTCCTTCCTTTGCCACTTGGATAACTGACCATCTGGAGTGAATATACTTATAAAACCACCTTAGGTGCCAAAAAATTGAAGTGCATACGATTGGGCCCACTTGTTAGCCTCCTGCTCATAGCAGGTATTCATCTTTCATGATCGACATTTCTACATACCAAATATGTGGTACTTTGAATGCTGCAATGTTCCATATTTGCTGCTGAGGCCAAAGAAGTGTCCATGAGAGTGTGCTAGTCTAAGTGCATCTGTTGTATTCCAATTTTGATGAGTTATTCCATTTTTCAAGAATTTTCAGTTAAGGAGAGGTCCAAACAGCTTAATTTTGGTCTCCCTAGGTTTCAATTTCCTGTTGTAGAATATAGAGAATCATTATCTTTCCAAATAGCTTAATCTTGGCAAATTCTTAGATAGGTAGAGAAGCAAGGGTGCTCAACAGCCTAATCTGAGCCCCTGGATGAAATAAGTATAGATGTAGATAGGAGGAGAGTAAAAAAGAAAAAATTTGAAAAGCTGGGTTTGCTAGTTCAAGTGCACCCAAACCAAAAGAAGAAAAAATGCTAGGTAAAGTAGGTTGGGTAAGTAGTTTTGTGGTTGCAGAAATCAAGCTGTGTGATCCATTTCATGTTTTCAAGTGTTGTATTTATCTGAATCACAGCTTTGAGGCACTTTTTCATTTTGATCAGATCAAGCAAGCCATCTCTAACTCCCCCTTCATCTTATTTCCAAAATCATTCACTAACATCTCGTCAAGGACCTTGGGATCTACCCAAAAAGCCCATTTTCACTCCATTCTTGTTAAAAACCAAGTTGACATCTGAGTTGACTTAGTGAAAAGAAGCCACATTTCTTGTGTAAAATTAATCTTTACACAGTCCATTCATTTCCCTATGCTTAAGTTTCCATTCTATAAACTTAGCATGCATCCCCCCCTTTCACATCCCAAAGACCTCATATTAACATCTAACCATATTATCTAGCTCCCTCAATCATTTCCCCTACCCCTATTCTACAAGAAACTATATAAAAACCCCAAAAAACACTAAATATTCCTCCCCATGGCAACTATAGCCAAGTACTAAAAGTCGGGAAACTTTAGGTCCATTTGGGACCCATTGTTAGCCCCTCCGCGTTCATTTCCCTTAGGATTTATTTAACACCCTGTTAAATAAATAACTATGTTCAACCACCCTCCGCGCACATTTTATTGGGGTTTTATTAATATTTGATTTATAAAGTAACCAAATCTTGAACGCATATTACACCCATAACCTAAGGTTTTAACCACCCGAAGCTGCAAATAATTAATGATTATCGGACGCGCTTTTCCACTAAACCTCGATCATGTTGCCCTCCCATCCACCATAGGATCAACCCTCCCAGATCCGATGGCCCTAATGAATATTGGGCGCCCCTTCGTAGCGGTACGATAGTACCCGATGGTCGATGGTTTCACCGTCGTACACCGGGACAGCTGTCAGCCTCCTATTGCATCGGGCCGCCCCTGACACATACCACTCCTGTACCAAAAGTGGTCTGATGCAAACCGCTTACCACCCTCCCTGCTTGCCTACATCACCACATGACAATGCCGCCATGTCACGTGCCACTGCACTGTACCTGTGCCATGTCACCCGCTGATGTCATCACCTTGCCACCGTGTCATGATGACATCATCATCCACGTCATCCCGCCACGTCACCCCGCTGACGTCATCCATCGTACTGGGTCCCACCGCTGACGTCATGCTGACGTCACCACCGAAAAAAAAACGCGAAAGGCAAAATCGCTGCTTAGGAAGCCCGGAATGAAAATCAGGGGTAGTTTTTGATGCGCGATTAGTGCATCGCTAAGAAAAAATGCCCAAAATGGAAAGCCTAAGTCCAGTGCATGGTTTGCAGCAGTTATTTTTGCCCGAAAGAAACAGAAAGGGGCGATTTAGCAGTTTAAAGAGGATCAACAGAGAAAAAGAGTCCCGAATCAATGAAAAAGAGTATCAACAGCGCGTCAAAGTGTATCAGCGAAGGAATCAATAGAATATCAGTGGAGAACTTAATATCAAAGCAGAGGAGCATTAAATACCATGGGTTTAATTTAGTTTGGTGGGACGGTGATCTCAGACAGAATTGGTAGGCTAGGACCTGCAGTGCAAAGCTTGGTTTGTGGTTACCTCGACCATATTCCCTTAGGAGTCAAAGGGAACAACCTGAGTGTTAACACCACTTACAAAAAGTCGGGAGGCGAAATTTCGCAAAATGGAGGCATTCTGGCCTTTTTTTCCTATATGCGTCGTGCCCCTTTCCTGTATGCATTGCGCCACTTTGAGGCTAGTTTTGAGGCACTTACCGGAGTCCAAAATGAGTGTAGGATAGCTCGTTGGAAAGCCTATCCTATGTGCTTTCCAACCCCATTGGAAGTTTTTAATTTGGAGCTCATTTGCCCCTCCAAATCTTCATTCTCCCAAGACTGCTTCCTGTGTGTCAAAATAAGGGTAATGAGGCCATTTTCTAGTGTATTTTTCCCTTTTGGTGGCCAATATCTTCTCCAAATTTCTTGCTCCTAGTGCCAGTAATTTTTATTTTGCATGCCAAATCCAAAAATGCAAACCATTTCTCATTTGGAGCTCCCAATATTACGCGTCGCGCCGGTGGCACAACACGTATAGAGAAAAAACCTGTTTTTGTGCCAAAAACTTGTCGTGCGACCAAAATTTTCCCAAATTCCTTGAAATTTGGGCTGGAGGTCCTCTATGAAGTGCCATGTTGTTCCAAGGAAGCTTCAGCCAAGATTCGAAGCCGATATTTCTCTTTTGCCCTTTTTGCTTCCTTTGCTGCTTCGCTCAATTTAGCCTTCAAGCTCCTTATTCGGGCCTTTGCACTCATGTTCCTCGCCCTGTAATGACAAGCCATCCTCCCTAGTATGGAAGTGTCCCTGTTTTCCTTCTCCAACCTTTTCTCCAAGTGTAGGTTGACTCGATCCAACCAAGACTCACGGTCGTTGTTGATCTCTTGCTCCAAGGTAGTGAGCTCGATCCCTCTCTGCTGGACAGCTTGTCGATTTTCACGAATGCTTTGCAGCTCCATGATCATCTGTTGGTCCTCAATCTATTTGTTTCTCTGCTCTAGATACTTGATGACCCATCTAGCCCTCTCGAAATTCAATATCAAGTCTTTGATCTCCGTGTCCTACTCCTAAATGGTCATCCTAACTTTGGCATTTTCTACCTCTGTCTCTTCATCCGGAATGAGGATGACATCGGTCTCCTGTGCACCTGATGGCCCCTCATCATGCATGGGCTCCTTTCCCTTGTTCAATACCTGTGTAGTCGATGTCGGAAGCGAGGCCCCTTCCACCCCGGGTGGAGATAACACTCGCTTTGCTGCTGCAAACAAGTGCCTATTGCCTCTCTGATATGTAATGAAAACTGGCATGGTAGTGGTCTCATGATGCTCATGCTGATAAGAAGAACCACCCAACTTCTGCTCGTGCCCTGATAGTACCTGTGGTGTGCTGAAGAAGTCAGGGGAGGTGAAGTCATCCCAGGCAATGCCCTACAATCCCAATTGATGATCTACCAAAATCTGAATGAAAGCGAAGTGATAGACACTGTTAAGCTGCTGTGGGGTGATAAAAAGGGTCTTTTTAACACCTAATTACCTCACATTAATTGTCAACCCAGGGACGAATTTTTATTTCAAGAGTGTACTCAATCTGAGGCGGCTATTTACTCAAGAGTAATGTTTAATAGTACAACGTTCAGAAAACACAAGAGTAAACAAATGCTAAACTTAAATTACTTCAAAAGGATAAAATCACACAAGACAGCTTATCAGTCAAGGGTGCGGAAGCGATAACCCATCCCTCTAAAAACTGATGGAAAGAAAATTAGAGCATGGACCATAGGTCTGGGAGCTAGGCAGCGATTGCTGAGGCTCACTACAGCCTTAGACCTTCTCTCACACCAAAGCAACAAATGCAAGTAAATGGAATGGCAGAAAGTAAAATAGAACAACAAATAGGAAATGGAACAGCAAGTCTACAATGGAACGGCTGTAAATGGAACAACAAGAAACGAAAATGTTCTAAACTAAATCATTCACTCAAACAACCGTCAATTGAGGATACAGTAGCAATAACTCATTCGTCTGGATATTGATGTTATTGAAATCAAACATAAATAAGATCCACAATCTGAGAACTTCGGCAGCGATAGCCAATGTCCTTTACAGTTGTTGATCTGCCACACAACACTAAATAACCAATTGGAAAGTGCAAATAATTAAATCAATCGTATTACTACAACTTGATGAAAATGAGACAATTGTGCTAACTAAAAGAATGCTGAAAGGTAAGCTTAAATAATTGCAGAAAGTAAATGAATAGCAGCGCTAAGTATTAGAACTGAATAGCCAAACTTATATAACTGTAATGAACAGAAAATTGTTAAATTACTGGAGTGATCAGCGCAGCTTTGAAGATGAAATGAACAGCGCAACAACATGCTGGCAAAAAGCAGTGAGCTCTGTTAAGAAGGAAATGAACAGCAACGCAATTTAAGTACAATATATAAAACAGATCAGTTCATTCAGTCTGGAAATACCAAGCAGTAAAATTACATGATTACGATAAGTAGAAATAAAATCAAACCATCACACAATAAAGATCATGAAATAATGGTACAGGAACGGCAAATGAATCCACCGGGGTTGGGCCCTTAACCACCAGTGATCACTGTCGGTAGTGCTTCAGAAGATGCGAAGGAATAATAACTCTATTTATATATTGATCATTAAATCGAACAACATTACATTGAGTTGTGTCTTCTCAGCAGTGACAGTCTGTAAATAAAATTACAGTTCAAAATAATGCTCATTCCATCTCTCTCAATTCCATCATTCGAATCCCAAAAGTCCCCTGAAGTCCTCATCTCTGATCTCTGTTTCCATTTAAATAGAGAGATCAGAGAGAAGTTACAATGAAGATAAGTACAACATGATTTATTTTACAAAATTGGATTGATTCTAACCAGTTGATCAACAAGAAAATATATTTCCTTTCATCTCTCAACAAAAGCAAGACGAATTTGGCTTTGCAGCTGAGATTTGGAGGACGGCCGCAACAACGAATTTGAGAAAATTGTGCTCAAAGAACCCTGCATTTCTCTCTGTACAAGCCAAATTTGGGCAAACCGTTCTTTAAAAAAGTTAATTAGGCCTGTTCTGGACAAAACCCATGTTCCGGATTTCTCAGATTCGTCTTCATTTGATCAAAATATCAACCGCAAAACTGTCACTCCTTATTCCAGCGAATTTCTGAGTTGGCACTTTTAAAAATCAAATCTTCAATCTGGAAGTTACCTTGGGAGGCTAAAAATGGTGATAATGTTATAACCAACTTATTAGAACTATCATTGATAAAATAATTTCATAATCATCAATTTTTTATAAATAAGGAGAATAATAATATTTCATCCATAAGATCATAAATCATTTATAAAATGGATTTAAATGATAAATTATAACAAATGATATGATGAAGAATAGTGGAAATGGGCGGGATAAGTGTTCAAAAGTGATAATAATAATGACATATTAACGACCCAACAACACAGACAACTGCCTGCAGAAAGCTACAACCTTCTCTTGTTCTCCAATTTCTATTGGAAGAGAGCTACAACCGCCTAGCTCTTGTACTAGCGAATATGTTTACTAGTACGTAGGCGCCAACCTACAGAAAGCTACAACCTTCTCTCTTCCTCCAGGGACCACGTTTCATAAATTTTCATACTAGATACTCCTGGAACACAACACCACAATCTGCAGGCCACGTTTCATCCAATTTTCATACTGGACCCATCAACAACGTTGAAACACAAAATCAATCACCATTAAATACATCTGCATTAACCAATCATTGAAACTCAATCATTAATCTCTACATCACCGACAATTGAATCACTGAAGTCCCATCACTAAAGCAAATCATAATCAACCAATCTGAACATTCAACGTACTGTCATCAAAACAGTCACCAAAACACAGAGTAGAACCAAGAACTCTGCAACAAACACTAGAATCAACTGCAAATTCAATTATCATATTTCATAATGTATACACTACTTTGATGAGCCAAACCAACATGTATACATGCTTTTAACAAAGCGAATCAACGTACAAATCTGCAAATATTAACTCAGAACTTTGCAGCTATTCCAGACATCAGTCATACCCAGATCATAACATTTATAGAATAGAACATGCATTAGTATTCGGATCTAGACTGTACATGATTAAACCATATAATGATAATTCATTTCAAGCCTTAAGATTCCGATCCATCATTAGATCTTATCCTCATCAACCGCTAAGGTTCTTCCTTGGTTCAGATCAAGCAAAGCACCATAAGCCGATAACCTGCATTCTAGTTAATTGGGCCCGTTCTCACAATTGGATTGATACTTGCACACTTGGCCTAATGATCCTCTCCTCCTTATATAGTTTTAGGCCTTTCTCAATTACATGGACCAAAACCACTTAGGACCAATACCTTGGACCAAATACCTAGGGTCAATATTTCAGACCAAATACCTTGGACCAATACCTTGGATCAAAATACATTGGACGAAATCCCTCGGACCAAAAACTTAGTTTTCCAAGATATACGTGCTTTTCCTTCTGTGAAAGTGCGTGTGTACGTATACGCTACTTGTGTTCAGTGAACTTGTGTGTATACGCAATTTGGTCAAAGTGAACCCGTGTATACCTTTCTTTCTTCATTCTTTGTAGTCTGAACTGTAATTCTTTGCTGTTGACATGCTGCATTGTGATCTTTCATCTGAGTGAGTTGCCATCAAGGATAACACCTGTATCATAATGCCGACAATCTCCTCCTTTGGACTTGATGGCAACAACAACACCCCCTTTGACATCAAGGGCAAAGGGTGGGCCAAGATATTTTCTCCCTTTGACATACATTATCTTGTTCATGCTCCCCCTGAGTACATGTTGAATTCTCTGATTGAGCTCCCCTTTTGTACATGCTGAGATGCACTGAAACCGTCCATGCTCGCCCTGAGCACAAGCAAAATCTGCAAGAGATTTTCTAAAAGAATAACATGACTCTATAACTCAACTATGTGGGGATGACCTTTCTATGACCAATGATTCATACATACATCCATCTCCCAACCAAGTGGGGATATACCAAATTTGACTCATCCGCCCAACCAAGTGGGGATATACCAAATGTTTATACATGACTAACATAGAAAATATTACATCATCCTTCTCATACATGGTGGGGTTACAAATTAGGTCTTTTCATGACCTTTACATCAAATGATATTCATGACATTTCTTACAAGGACAACCGATCTAAACAAGATCATGATAGTTATCAACAACTATCATATGATCTGCACCATCAGCAACATCAGGATCAACAATCTGTATATTTCCATCATAAAAAAGAGTCACTTGAATCAAAACAACTATGTGGATCTGTACAAAGATCTTCTAAGATAATGCCAAGAATGCATTATTAGAATCATATGCTCCCCTCGAACCCGTGCCAACTTATGAGCACCAACACATTTCTACATATCATTAGAAAATTGTAACTATCATCAAACATAGCAGATAAGTGACTAAACCATATCAGACTCCTTTTCCTGAGTCTATCCCACTGTTTTTCTTCAAAAACCCATATACGCGACTGTGCAGCTTCTAACTCATGTATATATGCTACAGATGCGTATGAAAATTGGAATACTGAAGTTTTACACTTTCAGCTTCCATTGGGTTTGTTATGTCTGCAAACTGAGCTATGCCACATCTTTCTGACAATAATTCCATCTTATTCAATAACTTGTATTGTGATGATGTATGCTCCTTTGGGTTTGGTGTCTGAAATTTGCTCCTGCATTCCTTTACTTTATGTCCAAACTTGTTACATGCATAACATCTTACATTTTTCATATTCCTTTTATTGCGATCAATAACTTTGTGACCAAACATATTGCAAGCAAAACAATATCCCTTAAAGTACCTGAAACGTGATGATCTTTTGGTGTGACGGTCTTGAACCATTCTACTTCTGCATCTAGCTGCAACATGTCCAAAATTATGATATATAAAACATTCAACATCAATCATTGAAGGAAATAACCGACTATCACTTCCACAGTTAGGAGTAAAATATTTTCTTTGAAGAATTTCTTTCCTTGGTTGTTGATGGGGTTGAATTTTTATCTCCTTGTTGAGAATCTCAAATTTTTCATTTGAGTTCTGTTAGCTCTGCTACAAAATCCAACATTTGAGGATCAAATGCAGTCCTGATCAGGTTGTTTGCGCACGGAAGGATGCCCAAAAATGGATACAAAAGTGCTCCAAAGCCTTATCAGTCCTCTCATAGCCTTCACCGATTGAAAAAATTGCAGGAGGAAAGCCTTTTGGAGGGCGGAAATACACTATCGGGAGGCACAAATACTCTAAAATTATGAAAAATCTAAAAGCGCAGGCTCGAGGGTCCGAAATCATGTCAGTCGTTGGATCCAGCCGATCAGCGGTCCAGATCTTGTCGGCGTATCGCATCGGAGCAGGCAAGCACTGGCAGCGACAAAAGAAACCTCACCGATGAGTGATCGCCGAAATCGCATCGGCAAATCGCATCGGCGGGTTACAATGGAGGGCCTTTATGTTTCGCGATATGCGATCGCCGACATCTTATCGCCGATATCGCGTCGGCATATCGCATCGGCGCTTACAAAGGGGGCAGTTCCTTTTACATGGTTATATGCGATGCGATATGCCGGACCCGATATTATCATAAGTAATTCTTTATAAAATTTCAAGTCCACGCTAAGGCCTTTTTCAATGGTTTTGGGCGCATTTTCGTTATATAATGAAATATGGGGAAATATAAAGGAAGCCTTGGGGGGTGCCGATAGCAATAAAGCCCGGACCCGATGGGGTTCGGGAAGCAAAATATATATGTTTTTAAGTCCGCCAAAGGCAAAATTCCAGTGTTTTGCAGCATTTTTAATGTATTTTTAAACAGAGGATTGGCCGGTTAAGTTATGCAATGCAACCCGATAGAGGCATGACACAAACATTGACTGTCAATATTTGAATTATGGCAAAGCGGACGGTGTTTCTCAGTGGCGCAATGATCATGAAGGCAAGCATGCAACAGTACAGCGCAGTAGGTGGCTGCCTTCAAATAGCCGTATGGCCGAGTAGGAAAGAAGACGTCCCCCCAAACAGGTCAACATTTATCGGTCATCATGGAGCCACTTTAATGTTCAGCGACTGCAGTTAATCAACAGTATGGCCAAAAAGGAAGCAGGACACTACAGATCCACTCAAAGCATTCAATGGCTATGGGCTTTACCCATATTTCACTCCACCGACCCAAAAAGGACCGCAGAGCACCAGAGAGGGACAAATCTATTCAAAACACAGTCAGATTTGTATCAGAGAGCCATTCCTAAATGTAAATATGGTTGGTGGCCATTTACAGGCTCCTCCATGCATTGCTTAACAGAGATATTTTGTATTGTAACACTATATATACTCAGAACTCAGATGTAATCGGATGATGAGTGTTTGATGAAGAGAACCCTGTTGTAAGGTTCAACTTCTGGAGACTGTAACTACTTTGTAACCTGCAGCGTCTGGTCTTCATTTCCAGCTAATACAAGCTTCTTTTGCTGTTTATTGCTCACTTTCCACTTCTCTTTCTTGTTCTAGGCTGTGCCTGTTTGCATTGTTCTATTGCTGCGAATGTTCAGCGTCAGAGGGGCTGTCATCCCAACTCTGCGTTAGGATTTAGCATGTATCATAGAACATGTGGGCGGGTTTCTGTTGTTTAATGCATAGAGAGCTGTCATCCTGTCTGTGTGTAAAAAACTAGATTTACAGACCTCTTAACTGGTTGCAGTCGGCCATCACAGGGTCCTGTGCATCTGCTGGTGTGGTCAGTGTTCTCCATTATCACCTTATCTTCAAGCTGTGAGTAATAGGTGGTTAAAAGCCTTGTAGTCTGGGGGTGCTCACCCATGTCTGGGGTCAATCATAGTAGAAGTGGTTATCTGGCTTGAATATGCAGCATTTGTTCCATTCATCCACCATTTATCCAATTATATTTGGTTAAATTTTTAATGTTCCTGAGCATCACTGATATACAACCTAGGTGAGTTTCTTGGGGTGATAACAAGTTCCTTGCCTCATCTTGTGAGCTAGATTCACTTTCATGAAAACCCAGACTAGTCTTTATAATGGGCGAACGCTTAACTTTGAGGATTTCATCTAGCATTTATGATTCTTTAGCAAATATAAGATTCAAAGTCTTTGTCTTTTCAAGTTCTTTTCTTAGACTTACTACTTCACATTCTAATACTTCATTGTGTTTGTCCTTTTTAGTGAGTTGATGTGTCATTGTGTTTATGACTGTATCTTTTTCTGCGAAACTGATTTTAAGTTGACTGATTTCTTTAAGGAAATCTTCCTTTTCTAAGGCATTATTTTCATATGCCATGAGTAGTTTAATTTCTTGATCATCTTCATCACTATTGGACAAGCCATCACTATCATCATGAGTATAATAACTTTTATTACCTTCTTCAGACATATTTCCTTTGACATGAGGGCATATAGCAGCGTAATAACCAACTCTACCACAAGAAAATCATTTGAAAGGTAGCTTATCTTTGAACCTTCCAGAACCCCATTGAAGCTTTTTGACAAAATTCACCTCATCTTCTTCTTTTAAAATGTGTCTTGATTCATTATGTTTTTATTTTTCTTTTCCCTTCGCTGATGCTTTAAATGCGACTTCTCTCATATTTGATGGTCCTCCTTTCCTCATCTCAAAGGCAGTTAAGATTCCGTGAAGCTGCGTCATAGTGATATTCTGTAGATCCTATTTTTCTTCTATGGAAGACACTTTGGGTTCAAATTTAACAGACAAGGATCTAAAAAATTTCTCAACTAAGGTAACTTCCTTAATTTCTTCACCTAGATTCTTCATACGAATGACAACTTCATCTATATGTAGGAAGTAACTAGCTATGCTTTCATCACTATGCATCTTAAGAGTTTCATACTGAATTCTAAGAGTTTGAAGCTTAGCACGTTTTACCTGAGAGTCTCCTACATAGCTTAGAACGATTTTGTCCCATATTTCTTTGGTTGATTTGAGTTGCATGACTTTGACAAACTCTGATTTTGACAAAGTTCCCAATAGAATAGTGACAACTTTGGCATTGGTTTCATATTGGTTCTTTTCTGCCGTGTCTGTAGGAATTGCTGTTGGAAAGTTATATCCTCCTTCCACAACTTCCCAGACATATGTTCCAAGAGATTGTAGATAGACTGTGGTCCTTATTTTCCAATAAATAAAATTGCTTCCATCGAAGATTGACAGTTTGATGGATCCCATGCTTTCTTGATTACTCATCTTGATGGATCTCCCTTCAAGTGATCAAGCTTCTTTTGAAGGAATTGCTCCGATACCAATTGTTGGAAATAATACTGAGAGGTGGGGGGGGGGGGGGTGAATCAATATTAGTCAAATCAATAACTTTTTCTTTTCGTACTTAAATTTATATACGCTACTTCAATGACGGTAACTCGCGTGTACACGCAACTGAATTTAAGGCAACCAACATATATCCAACAAACTTATGATTAAGTTAATTCATCATATGTTGATCTTTAATCAGTGCATCAATACTTCATTAACCATATAAACAGTAACCATGTGCAGTAACATTAGAACAAACCATCACACATAAGAAACACACATGAACACCAAGATTTAAGGTGGAAACCCAAAGCGGGACAAAAATCACCTGTTGTTGTCTTCTTTTAATATAATAAAAACCTATTTACAATCTTGTACTGACGCAGACTCATACTAGTACACAGGGATCCACCTGCAGAAGGCTACAACTTTCTCTCATTCTCCAACTTCTACTGGAAGGGAGCTACAACCCCCTAGCTCTTATACTAGCCGATATGTTTACTAGTACGTAGGCGCCGACCTACAGAAGGCTACAACCTTCTCTCTTCCTCCAAGGGACCAAGTTTCATAAATTTTCATACTGGATACTCCTGGAACACAACACCACAATCTGCAGGCCACGTTTCATCCAATTTTCATACTAGACCCATCAACAACATTGAAGCGCAAAATCAATCACCATCAAATACATCTGCATTAACCAATCATTGAAACTCAATCATTAATCTCTAAATCACCGACAACTGAATCACTGAAGTCCCATCATTACTGAAGCAAATCATAATCAACCAATCTGAACATTCAGAATACTGTCATCAAAACATAGTCACCAGAACACAGAGCAGAACCCAGAAATCTGAAACAACCACTAGAACCAACTGCAAATTCAAATATCATATTTCATAATGTATACATTACTTTGATGAGCCGAACCAACGTGTATACGTGCTTTTAACAAAGCGAACTAACGTATAGATCTGCAAATATTAACTCATAACTTTGCAACTATTCCAGACATCAGTCATACCCAGATCATAACATTTATAGAATAGAATATGCATTAGTATTCAGATCTAGATTGTACATGATCAAACCATATAATGATAATTCATTTCAATCCTTAATATTCCGATCCATCATTAGATCTTATCCCTCATCAACCACTAAGGTTCTTCCTTGGTTCAGATCAAGCAAAGCACCATAAGCCGATAACCTGCATACTAGTTCTCACACTTCATCAGATGATCAATACTTGCACACTTGGGCTAATGATGTTGTCCTCCTTATATAGTTTTAGGCCTTTCTCAATACCATGGACCAAAACCACTTAGGACCAATACCTTAGACCAAATACGTAGGGTCAATACCTCGAACCAAATACCTTGGACCAATACCTTGGATCAAAATATCTTGGACCAAATACCTCAGACCAAAAACTTAGTTTTCCAAGATATATGCGCTTTTCCTTCTGTGAAAGTGTGTGTGTACATATATTCTACTTGTGTTCAGTGAACCTGCGTGTATACGCAACTTGGTCAAGGTGAACCTGCGTATACCTCTCTTTCTTCATTCTTTGTAGTCCGAATTGTAATTCTTTGTTGTTGACATGCTGCACTGCGATATTTCATCTGAGTGAGTTGCCATCAAGGACAACACCTGTATCATAATGCCAACATTAAATTCACATGTATTTTTGTTGGCTTGGTCACATACTACAGAATCGATTCTTTAGTCACCTCGAACTCATCCTATGTGGTCATCTATTTGATATTATTCAAGAAATCTTCTATTTGTCTGATAATGCTCCTGTTTGTTACTTCTGTAAATGTGCCAATGGAAGGTATCATGTGCATCCTAACCAAGGAATCCAATACATTATATAGTCATGAATATGTTGTTATGGTGCTAGTAACAAAAGCATGGATATGCTCATAGATCTGTAAAACCACTGATTTCTACCCCATCTATTTCAGCATCATGTCGGTTCTTTCTGACCAACATCGCAGGGGTGGTTAGATATTTGGTGCCCCAATCCTAGATCACATCTATGGATGTGTAAGCTATCTTCAAGGCCTTCACCATCTTCTGTGACCCTTTCTGCCCTTTGTGTAATAACACCACTGCGTCATGGAGAATGACTATCTGTTCATATAATTTCTTCATAATGTCTTCCAAAGGCTTGATCTCTTCAAGTATTGTTGTCTTCAATTGTATTCTATTAGCACTAGTGGAAGACAATCTCTAGTTCTCAGACATGAGATGCTCAACCTGTTTCCTTGTTGATGCCAATTCCTTTACCAATGTTCCATAATCTCTCATCAAGTAATCAATATTCTCCTAGTGGCTTCCGCAAAGGATGCATTTATTGGGGCAACATCTCTTGGATTCTTCCTAGTATTCAACACAATCACCCTTTCTATGTTGATGGTGACAAGGTGATGAGGGTTATTCATAAAATACCTTCTCCTTTCCTGTACTATTCTACTTTTTAATTGATCGAAGGTGAAATTTGAAATGTCCATTACACTATCATCTGGTGGAGGGACTATACCCATCTCGTTAAATGGGATATGGCCACCGGTAAGAGGAGGCAGGGGATGATAGTTTTTTTGTTTTGCAATCGACATAGTGTCTACTTCTTGGTCATCATCCTATTGTTCTTCATCTACATTTTGGGTCTGTAAATCCTCTTCTTGTCTCCTCTTGCCTTCTTCTTCTTCCAATAACTTTTGTCACTCTTATTCTTCCTTTTCATTTTGCAAGGCTTCTTCCTATTATTTCTTTCTAGTCTCCTCTTCTTTCTTCCTTGTTAACTCTTCCTTTCTTCTTTGCATGTTTTCTTTCTTCTTCCTTAGTTGTTCTTCTTTTTGTTTCCTTTCTTCCTCTTGAATGTGTTCTTCTTCCTGTTTCTGCTTTGCTTCCTGTTTATGCTCCTCTTCATATTGCTTCCTGCGAGCATCTTCAAATTCCTTTCTTTGCCTCTTTGCTTCAATTGTGCCTTTGGTGTTTGGATCTATTTTAAATTTTCTACTCCTCTCTTCTTCAGGAACATGCAAAATCTTCCTCTTTAGCTTAACAACACTATCTTGGGTGGGCAATTTCTATTGGTCCCCTTCTTGCACAAGATCTGATATATGAGATGGGTTAGGGGCTTGCCTCATCACCTCGTCTAGTTTCTTTGGAAGCATTATATAATTTATTAATATTTTACTCAACTTCCAGAGTGAGAGGAACATATTCCTAGGAAAAATGTAGCTTATCATAGTGTTGTTTGCATATTTCCCTAAGGTCATATAAGTGAAAACTCATTTCGCCAAAACTTGGGCTGCTGTAGGTTTTAACCCGTTATAGAAATTACTTGCATACGAATTCTAAAACACAGAAATAAACAATGTAAGAGCATAACACATAAAACACATATACACAGAGATTTTCCCCTGGATCCCAAAACCGAGACTACCATCTTGCTTTTTCATTAAGTTTCTTTAAATGTTATAATACATATTTATACATGCCGAAGCACCCAATACCATGGACCGAAAACTGTCGCGTCAAAAAAACATGTGCGAAAATCATGCACGAAACCATAGGTGGGTCCGCCCAACCTAACATAGGGTCGAAAACCAAAATTTTCCAGGGCGTTGCCCCAGACCCCATAAAGTGGGGTTATGGGTACCCCTCAAACCCCCTATGACCTCCTCCCCTCTGACCCCCGGTTAACTATGTGGGCTAGTCGTGGAAAGAATATAACACAACCCAACATTCTCCCACTTGTTAATTTCTTTCCATAAGGGGCCACAAGAGAGCTTAGTCATTTATCCAGCCCTGCAATGCCCATTGTTTCTCTACACCAAGAGAACTTCTCATAGCTCACATATTTTATCAATGCATTTGCAGTATTCTTCAAAGTGTCCACCTTTACTAGCAACACCTTTTTGTCTTCTATCATATCCCTCACAAAGTGATACTGAACATCAATGTGATTTGTCTTTGAATAATATGCAGGGTTATTTTCTAAGAAAATTGCACTTTGGCTGTCACAGTCTATTCTTATAGCTTCTTGTACTAACCCCATACTTGAACACAATCTCTGCAACCAAACTGCTTCCTTGCTTGCATGAGTGGCTGC
>APFE030172596.1:17531-84750 GCA_000404065.3 Pinus taeda
CTCAACTGGAAAAAAGTGATGAGGAGATGGAAATCATGAAAATTAACACTCCAATCACGTAACCACCGTAGTAGAAAAGTGTGCTCAGAATATGGAGGATATGAGGACCGACATGCAAAAAAAAAAGGAAACCATGAAAGCTAATCATGGCAGAAAAAGTAATTCTATGCAAAGCAAGTTATTAACTATAGATGAAGAAATGACCATCATGAGATTCGATTATAACAATCAGTTAGCTACCATGCAAGCAAATCATAAGAAAGAGATAAACTATATGCAAAATTGTTTCATGGGCATGAAAGCAAAGAATGAAAAAGTAATAAAAGATGTGGAAGTTGGTCAGATATGTCTTCAGAATAAGTTATTGACCATGGAGGAAAACCATGCCAACGAAGTCAGTGCTATGAAGGTTGAACACTCTAACTAGATGGATGCCATAACAATACAGGTACAGAAATTTCAGCATCGGTCAAAGGATGAAAGAAACAAGGAAACATCAACAGATCAGAAGCCTCCTTATCTACTACAGCAAGCTTCATCCTATTATAAGGAGGTCATTTTTTGAAAAGTGGCTAATTGAAGGTGGACCAGATAAAATGGATATTAATAAGGATTAGATTGATGCTCACATGGTTAATCCACCAATCATAAAATATCAAGTTATAACTCATGACACTTGTGAGACTGATCCATCATTCTTGGCAAAGCAGATGCAGAATGAAGAAAGACATGTCATGCATATCTTACATACTTCATTTGAGAGTTTTCAAGCAGAATGTCCCGCATCATCAGTGCTATAGCCTGCCACAAAGAAAAGACACAAGAGAAAGAGAATGAGAAAGTGATTTGATGCATCAAATGGTCGCGAGCAGCTTGATTTTTAGATAGGAAAAAGTGCTACCATGTGTAGGATTGGACATGGCAAATCTGAGAAACTGCTGACAAATTTGCCTGAAAGCAAGCAAATGCTCAGTATGCACTATATTGAATGCACCTGATCCCATGGGGCATCTTCGTATTGTATTTCTAACCTTATACCCTGTTATTCAGGATTTCATTTTGTAGTTAGATTCGTGATTTTCATGTTATTAGGACAGTTGGTAAATAAAGAGCTTATATCTTTTCTGTGCTTAACGTTATATGATGATTTTTGGATGGACGCTACTTATGTTGTGTGTTGCGTGGATGTAGATTCTGGATTCTCACATTCCTCCAGTGCAACAACGTGTCCCCAAGTAGAGCCAGATTTTGACCACTACATGTCAACGACCCATAGCAGTACACCCCCTTTTTTCGCAAAAGGGATAACGCCTGATCGACATGTCCATGTCGTTCAGCTATCATCATCATCCTGATTATCATGTTATAATGTAAACCCAGTCTGCATGTGTATAATGTAAATAATCTCTGCAGATCCATGTCCTGTATGTAATTACCTAGGTAAACCTACTTTTCTCATGATGATCTACATTTCGGAAGTTTTTTGTCTCACCGATCCATTCTCAGATGGTCGGCAGAGTTTTCCTTCAGCCTTACCCCAAAGCTAGAATGGATTTTGTCACTGGGATCTTAGGGGAGTCCTAGTGTTCTAGATCGAGTCTATGTTAAAGTGATTTGGGAATAATCCTAACTATTTGGTTACGTTATTTTACTACAAATTGCTTGATCTGCTAAATTATATTTGTGTCGCGAAACTGGGTAGTCTGTGAGGGTCTTTTGCAAATGGGTTTTCCCCCTTGAGATGTAAAAAATGTAAAAATCATGATGTATAGTGTCTTGAGGGTTAGCAAAATAATTTATCCCCTCATAGGTTAATTAATTAAATTTTCTGGCTAAAATTAATTAAAATCCTAAGCCAAAAATTTGATTAATTCCAGGTCCTAAGTAAATTCTCCAAAGGCAAAATTCGTCGTTCCTTAAAAATTAAATTTTAAGAGGTCTAGGGAATAACGTAAATTAATTATTTTGCTAAATTTTAAACCTTTAGTCCCTGGGGTTAAATCAAAGTCAAAATTTTAAGTTAATTCAAAATTTTCATTTTTGAATTAATTAAAATGCATTTAATTGTAAAATTTGAATTTCCTCGGGAATTTAAAATTTCGACGGATGAGATTAAAAGGAATTTTGATCCTCATCAACGGTCGAGATTGCTTTGACAAGGATCACTCGAACTAGCCATTGGAGGATTTATCTTTAAATAGGTGGTCATTGGTCAATCAGTGTCATCCAATCTCTGGATCGTGTACTAAACGAAAATCTCTCTTGTAATCTTGTTATGAGCAATAAAGAAAGACTTTGGGGTTAATTTCTGTTGGTGTTACTCTTCGTGGAAACACTGTAAGATGTGTCATTTTCATGCATAGATTTTTTAGCCATTGATGATAGCTTTCTGAACAATGATTTGAGTACAGGTATCATGCTCAGTCGCTGGAGTTTGAATGATAATTTAAGTTTTGAATATAATAGCAGGTATCTCTATTGAATCTGAATTTTATTATCATTTTCTCGCTCTATGTAGATGGCTGAATTGAGTTTTGTAAGAAAGTCTTGGTTTTTAAATCATCGGACGTTCGTGGAAGTTCTCGGTTGAACCAGCGAACTCCTGATCCGTGTTTCCTAAAGAGCCCAGCGTAAATTTGATCCTGGGCTTATCATAAGATATTTTTTATGGGTGATGCATGAAGGATTTTGAGCTCAGTACCTCCTTCAAAATTCAAAAAATATAATTTTTTTTGTGCTAAATCGATAGATCTGGCTATTGAGAGCCTCAGATTATCAGATATGGGAGCGGAGTTGGACTCACACTCCCTAAATCTGATATATCTGCCATTCCAATACATAGATCTATAATTATTTTCAGTTTTCTAACTTGGGTTTTCTAGGTTTTAGTTTTTTGGGTTATTGTATATATCACTTGGGTGTTTTATTGTTCCCATGCAGCTACAGATTTGAAGGAGAAAATTGTGTCAAGTCCAGATCTAGACCCTGGAGGGTAAGATCTGGATCTTTGGGGTTCATCAACATCATTTTTGCAAAGATTTTATTCAAAAGAATTTTGCAATCCAGCTATTTTAAATTTTTTTTTTAAATCTGGAAATAATTTCACCAGTGTTTCACTAATAAATCTGAAGCATTAAAACAGATTGGTGTGAAATTCGTCTTCCTAGGTTTATTTTAAGTTTCTGGTTGTAGTTCCTTTTCTGCTTGGGGTTTTCTGGAAAATTCTAAAAAAAAAAAATAATTTTTGTTATTATCCACGTTTAAATTTTTTTTTAATCTGGAAATTTTTGGGTCTGCCTGCGTTTTTTTTGGGGGGCTGCCAGCCACCTACATTTTTGCAGTGCCAAGGCAACCTTTCGAAACCCTTCAACATTGTTCCTTCCCTCTTGGACGTTTCCATTCCTCCAATCCCTCAACGCTGCCATAAAACCCTCACCCTCGCTGTCCAAGCATGGTTTTTTCTCTTTTTTCCCTTTTTTTTTTGCGTGTGACCTCGCTGCCATTGAACTGATCTTCATCCACCATTCCTAGTTGCTCCTTTCCACTGCTCATTTCTTCTCCCACTGGCCATTCCTCGCTATCTACTCTCTTACCTCGATAGAACCCTCACGTAGCCATCCTTCTACTCCTTGATTTGCAGTTGTAGCTTGTCAATCTGCTGCCCACAGATCCGCGGCTCTTCTTCACTAAAAACCATCGCTTCTTTGTTATCCATCATCCGCAGCTTTCCCTTCTCCTGCAGCCATCCATCCCTCTATGTCTGCCCTCGATATTTCCATACGCTGCCCCACCTATTCCTAATCTCCTCTGCATCCATTTCTTTGTCGCCACTGGACCTGCACACACACGCACAACAAAATAGAACTCATTAGATTTCATTTTTTTGGTTTTCTTTATGTGTTAGGGTCAGCAACAGAACATTCGATTCCCTTTCTTTTTTATTTGTATGCATGTACATTAGATTAGATAGATATTTTCATTTTCATATCTTTAGTTAGGTTTCATTAAGGTTTTAATAAGTAAAAAAAATCGATTTGGCTTTTATTTTTATTTTTATTTTTATTTCATTATATTTCTTTTTATGTTATGATTTGTAAATTTTTTTATAAACTTTAAAACAACAAAAATATTAAAAATTTTAAATCCAAAGCTAAAAATTCAAATTTTCTAAACACATAAAAATTCTAAAAAAACAAAAATCCTAAAGATTTAAAAACATTTAAAAAATCTAAAAAAGAAAAAAAAAATTGTGACTTTTAAATTTGGAAAAAAAAAAAAAAATTAAATGGCTGGCGCTTTCACATCAAGTATTTTTAATGTGGCCTATGGCCCATTAAAAATCTATTTTATTGACCCTTTGATTTGTTTTCTCATTTTTCACATTAAATTAAATTCATAAGGAATAATTAAAATTTAAACCTAAAGTTCCCCAGTATTATTCGGTGACTAAATGCATTTTTTATGTTTCTCTATGGTCAAGATGCTATAAATATTTTAAATTATATTGGTTGTAGGAGAAAGTTAAATGTTCTAGATTTGGACAATTAAATGAAGATCATTTTAAATCTGGAACCTCTTGCATAAGTTTTGTGCGTTTACATGATTGTCATTATTCATCACATATTGGAAAATTGTTTTGGATAACTTGTTTTATGTAGTCGATGGTTAATTCAAAAATTAAAGGCACTGATCTATAATCATCTCTAGTTGGTGGTCGTGTCTTGGTTGCATTGGCGTTTAATCTATTCATCTGAGTTAATCGAGATTCATTTAAATTCATCAAGTTGTTCATCATTAAAATCTCCTAGAGCCCGTGTTCGACAGCGTTTCTCATCCATTTACCTTAGGGACTACCCCATTTGACTTGCCTAGGAGAGAGTCTAAACAGAGTGAGTAAGGATCAAGAGTGACAACCCTTGCTCTGAGCATTGTCGCAGTGCCTAGACACTTTGTGTGACAACACAAACCATCAATGAAAATTTTTTTGGCTTTGAGCTCACCTTTCTGGTACTTGGATTTGGCAGCAGCAGCAGCATTTTCTGG
This sequence comes from Pinus taeda, assembly GCA_000404065.3. Taxonomy (NCBI): domain Eukaryota; kingdom Viridiplantae; phylum Streptophyta; class Pinopsida; order Pinales; family Pinaceae; genus Pinus; species Pinus taeda. Next base: position 22,575 of record APFE030172596.1, read on the forward strand.
AGGCTTGGGTACTCTTCCTTCTACCCATTCCAAGACATCACTTTCATCCAATATCACTTCCAACCTGATCTTCCAAGCAACAAAGTTTAATGAGTCACCCAGCTTCTCAGAATCCTTTAAGTAAGAGGTAGACATCTTGACCAAGTCAAAGAGGCTCCTTCAGCTTCTTGCAAAGATAATTGCTTTTGTCTCTTGTCTCCTTAGGCTTGTCTTCACCTTAGCTCTGATACCATGTTAATTTTGTATTGTTCTATGTTGTTACAATTACTTTAGCCCAATTCTTATCTTCAAATAGCAATCTTTTAAAAACAATTCAATCTTTCAATGAATCATTCATAGAAATTGTAAATAGAATAGTGAATGCAATGTACAGTAGAAGACAATCAAGAGCAATAACAAAAGACACCAGGATTGGTCAAAGACCAGGGAAAAACCCCACAACGGGGAAAACCCTTTCAAATTCTTCTTCTTATTAGATTGTCATAAAATGTTCACCAAAGAGAGTACAATGTTCCAATTCATCAATCAAGAGTCAGTCAATCCTTTGACCATCCAACAAAACCAACCAAACAAAATCCAAGAGATGAGCCCAATAGAAAAATCTGATCAAAGTCAAAGTATCCAAAACTGATCAAAGTTTGCGTTCAACGGTCAACAGAATTTTAGCTCATATTCGCAAGAACCTAGTGACAGACAGTGTGGCATAGCCCTCTAGCCGCAAGGAGCACCCTATCAACATAGCGGTTGAAGCCAAATTTTCTTTGATCAAACCCTATGGCTCTAGCTTAATTTCTTCTCCTCGCACGTGTGAGCTCGGACCCTACAATTTCAAACTTGTACAAACCAATTCAAAGAAGAGAGAGAAGAAGATGCTTGATGTGATGTCCACATGAGGCTAACTTGTCTTGTATTTATATGCATCCAAGGGGTGCCCAATTTTTCTTTAAAGTTGACCTGTACTTTTGTGCACATGAGGGTTTTCACCTTAAAATACATTTTCCCTTAACCAAATTAAATTCTTCCAAGGGAAAAGGGACTCTTCTCTAGATGAGGAAGGTTGTCCAAAGGAGGGAATTTCTTCTTGAGCTGCCAAATTAACAGTTTTCCCAACCAAGATGGAGAGTAGTAATTTTGCATAAGGATATATGCCAACGCATGTAGTGGAACATTAAGTTTATCCAACCATGCACACACAAAATTGTAAATAATATCATACAAGTTGGGATCTTTTGGCTGAATAATATATTTTATTTACCCCAACATGTTATTCATCTGCTCATACACCTCCCCAATCACTGGTGCATCTGTATCTGCAAAAGAAATCATGTTATAAATGGGCTTGGCGTATTGCAAAACTTCCCTCACACGTCCCCAAAATAGACCATCAAGAGTAGTCTCCTCCAACTCTACAAAACCTTCCCTGTCAAGTGTAGTTTGAGCCTTATCCTTTAATGCCTACCAGTGCTGACTTGATACCATGCTAGCCAATGACGCTCTTACCTTCAAAAGGCACCTGAAGGTGAAGTAATTGCTATCAATTCTAGTCTTCCCAGGATTTAATAGCTCCAACCTTGAGTGATTGCAGAAAATCCCAAGGGTATTGCTCTGATTGGTAATAAATTTTATCGTTATCTTGCCTCTCTTATACAAATCACCAATTCATTTGTATTGAGGTTGTTTTTTCTTAGTAATATCATGCATCAAAAGGTTCATTGTGTGAACCTAACACCCAAACCAAAATATGTTGGGATATTTATCCTCAATGATTGCTCTTATTGCCTTACAATTAGAAGCATTATCAGTGATGACTTGGATGACATTGTATGACCCAATACTTTCAATTGTTTGAAGTAATGGTTTTGCAATGTTGATGGTGATCTTGAACTTTTTTGAGTAATCATGTGCTGAAAGGAAGACTACACCACTGGCAGACACACCAAGAACAATTATCAATGGCTTTCCTTTTACATTTGTCCAATCATCAGATACAATGGATACCCCATAGTCATTCCAAGAATTTGTCAATTTACCTAAAGCATGTGTTATTTTGGCTTTTTCATGATCAAGTCCCTGTCACATTCAGGGCTCTTGTATCCTTTAGGGGCATCATTGATGGAACCAACCATTTCATGCAAATAAGGTGACCAAAGAACATTGAATGGTATCCCACATGCATAGAGAAACCGAAAAAAAATTGCATCCACATCATCCCTACACCTTTAGTCAAGGAAATCTGATAAGGTTCTACGCCTTAAACAAATGTTTCTGTTTCTGTTTGTGTCTCCATATCCACTACCATGGGTGGATGCTAATGGAGTTCTTAGTCTATGTGATTGTGGGCTAGTGGTGTCATGTTCAAATTCAACCTTTGATATTTTAGATTTGTATTGGGCTTTCTCCTCTTCGCTTATGTATTTGTCTCTTTGTTGTTGTGACACAATTCTACAAGTTTTAATTCCTATTTGTTTATTTCCATCCGATGCCATTTTCCCACAAAGATGCTTTTTGGCACGGGTGTATGAACCTGTGAAAGTGCTTTTGCAATCGAGGCATGTAAATTTAGTAGTTCCACCTCCTTTCCCTCTTGAAAGCCTAGTAACATATTTCCACAAGGGGGTTTGGTCTATTGAGAAATCAATGCTAGTAGAATTAGGGTTAGATTTCTCTTTCTTGATAATTACTTGTGAATTATGTTGCCTTCTTTTACTTATTTGTTATATTATCTTTCATCAAGCAATTACCAAATTATGTGTGCATGAAGATCACAAAAACACAAGGCACAAGATGAAGGCACTCTACAAGGACCAAATCCCTATCTAGGGGAAAACCCAGTCAAAAATCTCTTCCTTCAATAGATTTTCCTTAGACTATTCAACCTAGAAACAGACCTCCTCACCAAGTCAGTGTTTCCTTCTTCGATCCAACCTTCGACCTAACAACAGCAACACTTTGATACTAGCAACTTTGACTTGGCAGCAACAGGAAGCAACTGGTAGTAGTAGCAACTTTGAATTTGATAAAGAGACTTTAATCTCCTAAAGTAGCCCACACAAGAGAGAGAGGGGGGGAGAGAGAGAGACATCCCAAAACTTCGATTTTGTACTTCCCTTCCTTCTTGACCAATTTCGCACTTCTTTTAGCTTCCTTCAACTTCACACTTTTCCCATCTCTTTTTTGGATATCGAACTTGTGAGAGAGTGTGTGTCCAAATGAATTCGACCTACTCCAATACATAGGTTTTCGGTGAGGTTGAATTGCCCAGTTGAGGCCAACTTGATCTCCTAGAGGCCGGCTTGGTGTGAAGGTTACATAATTCATCTTTGACTCAAAAATAATTCTTTTTACATCGTTCAAAGCCCAAGAAGTGTCTCATAAAATATACAATGACTTTAATGACTCAATATTAATCCTAGGAGTACACAATGGGGACTTTCACTAATAAAATGATGACCCAAGCATGAAACCCATGCTTTAATAAGTCATTGTAACAATAATAAAAATTCTTTTGATAAATATATTTATGAAGACCAAACCTAGTCATATTTTTCAACATGGGGTCTACTTTGGCTTTTTTGCCCTCATTATCTCGACTCTCATTATCCTCCTCCTCCTCTTCCTCTTGGTACTCCTCCTCTCCAAGGTTTCCAAATCCACCACTACCCACTTCTTCATCCTCTTCATCACTCCTTCTTTTGCTCCCCAACACCATCATAACAAGAAAAGGAACCAACATCAAGAGCATGCCAAGCCATATAGCCATGATGTTTGGCAGAGTTATAGTCTCTTGCCTGTAATAAAATGGAGTAATGGGAATGGGAAAGAGAGAAGAGAACATCTTTCATTCAACAATGAACATATAAAAAACACACATGCTATTACTACATGGAAAAATAAAAAAGAATGGGATTAAAATCTAGACCCTACCTCTTTGGCTCTCCAGTGGTGCCTTCAATCCCAAGCTCCAATCTCCCTTTGAAGTTTCTCAAGCAACCCTCTCAATCTTCCTCTCACTCACCTCCTCAACTCAAATTCCAAAAGCCCTCGCTCGCTCTCTATATATGCAAATGATCCATTGTGGGAGGGGAGGAGGCCTTTTATTTCTTTTGGCCCCTCCCCTCCCTCCAAAAAATAAATCCAGGTGTGCAATTTTCCACAGGGAGCGATTTTTTCTAGTCTGGAGCGGTTGGGAGTGATCGCTCCCCAACTCCTCTCGACTTAAAAAAATCGTCTAGGAACGAATGGGAGCGGTTACGAAGTGATCGTTCCCTAATCACTCTTGCTTTTGCTCTCGGAAAGATAGGGAGAGCAATTTTTTTAAGGGAGCGTGCTCTCGACACAGGGAGCGAATTCCGAGAGCGTGCTCCCAGGTGGAGCGTGCTTCGAGAGTCTATTCAGGGAGGGGGGGCTCCCCCGCAGCCCTAACCTCAACGCTACCTCTCTAGGCCTCCACACATGCATGATGTCATCCTTGTGTGGGCTTAGGAAAGAGATAAAATAATTTTTGAAAGTTATCATGGTTGGTTTGTAAACATGAGTGGGTTACTTAGTACATTATACATGTAGAGGGGCTTTATTATTTCTAATTTGAACTCATAACACTTGTATAAATAGATGAGACTTAAAAAAATCGTCTGGGAACGAATGGGAGCAGTTACGAAGTGATCGCTCCCCGATCACTCTTGCTTTTGCTCCCGGAAAGGTAGGGAGAGCAATTTTTTTCGGGAGCGTGCTCTTGACGCAGGGAGCGAATTCCAAGAGCATGCTCCCAGGCAGAGTGTGCTTCGAGAATGCTTTGAGAGCGTATTCGGGGACGAGGGGGCTCCCCCGCAGCCCTAACCTCAACGCTGCCTCTCTAGGCCTCCACACATGCATGATGTCATCCTTGTGTGGGCTTAGGAAAGAGATAAAATAATTTTTGAAAGTTATCATGGTTGGCTTGTAAACATGAGTGGGTTACTTAGTACATTAGACATGTAGAGGGGCTTTATTATTTCTAATTTTAACTCATAACACTTGTATAAATAGATGAGACTTATTCTCATCTCAAATCATCACACTTGGGATTTTTCAACCTCATTAGAGAATTCAAACCTGTAGTTTGAGGAGATCTTTGGCTGTTTTTGGGATGAACTTTGATGTTTGGATCTTTATTGCTATCTTTTTGGAGCCTCCAATGTATTATTGATGGATGGATATACTATACATTGTCTTGTAAGTATTTCTTTATGGCGAAATCATTTTGCAAATAATGTCTAATGCATGGAATTTGTTCTCATGATAAGAATTCGCACTTTATTTTGTAAATATCTTTCAAAATTTTAATTTTAGGAAGTTTTGCATGTGTTACTCATTGATGATGTGGAAAGAATGTTCCTAGTGGATAATGATTGCATTTAATCCATGAAATTGCATTAACTAATGCTAAAGGGGGTAATTGTTGAAAGGTGTACCTAGGGCTTCCTCTTTTAGCCTCCTTGAAGGTCAATTTAGCCAATTACAAGCACCCATGACTCTATACTCCCAATGGTCTAGGCACTAATCAAGTCCCTTTGTGGTCACACATAAATTTTCCTTCTTTTTCTCTTCTAAAACCTCATCCCTTCAAGGATAAGGAGGCTCATCTAGGGATTGGTGTGAAATCTCTTGGAGGGGGAAATTTTGAATTTCATTTGGATAGAACTCTTGCTTTGTGTCTCCTCTAAAGGACATCAAATTTTGGTGAAATTATCACGATGGATTCTCCATAAATTATGATGCCCTATTTGTCACATCAAGAAGGAAACCTAGAAGCTAATCCTTCAACTTAGGGATTCTTTGAAGGAAAATTCCTTTGTACTTGGTGAAGTAAATCATTCTTTTCCTTTTCTCTCACCTAACTAGACCTTGGATGTACCTTTATCTCATCTTTGATCACAACCCTAGGTCTTGTGTAACCATTTTTCAAAGGGATTTTTCGTGGAAAGTCTCACTAGCTTCTCCCCAAGCTTGCACTATTGTTGAAGCTTTCCATTGAATGAGCCACCTTTCCTCACTTCAAACCTATCAAAGAAATAATTATCACAAGTGAGTAATACTGGGACTCCTCTCATCGGTGGAAATCTAAAAAGAGTAGGGGACTTAGGTTGTGGTCGCAGTGAGCCCGTTACCCACCACCATTAGGTGACGCCTATAGAAAAAATTTGTCCAAGATTTGTCTTCAGCCGGCAGCCCCTTGCAGCCACCAGATAGCTCGATGTGCCACCATTCTTCGCTACCTGAGCCATCCATTATGTGCCTTCACCCATCTGATATGATCGTATGTTTGAAGGTGGGCCTTCCAACCCCGAAGGTATGGCTTTCATTATGTAATTGGGTATATTTTCTTGTTTTTCGGGACACATTTGGACATGAATTCGCAGGGGGATTCCACAGAAAGAATGGGTTTGCTCTGTACTATTGTCCCCTTTTCCCAACTTGGTGGTTAATCTTGTATCCTAGTCCTGTGGGATCTCCTCTATTGGCTACTAGCTTTAGGAGTGGCACTACATGGTAAACCTCGATTTTGGTTGTGTGGTCTCACTTCCCAACACCATACATCTCAATCCCCTCCACTCATTATAACCTCGTTTCACACTTTTCCCATCTAGGTCCACATTTGTCCATTGGATCCACAAGGAGTTAGCCTCCCCCTCCCCTTGTCCACACTTTGGGTCGGGCCTAGAATGATGCCCTAGAGGTTGATGCAACTAAAAGAAAGTTAAAAGCATAATTTGGCCACTTACAACAAGAAATGTACCACAAAATGCAAAAGATGGTCAAGACATAAGAATTTAGCACGTGGACAAAAAGCCAAGCATGAGCTCTACCCCTTATCATTATGGCCATTACCCTGGTTCCTGGGGCCCTTACGTGTGCCTTCTGCATCATTAACGAACCCATGATTGTCCCAACCCCTGGTGGACGATGAACTGCCCAACCTTAAGGGGGTAATCACTGCTTTATCATACACATCATGCTCTCATCCCCTGGAGCCTCGAGCAATTAAAAAAAAGAAAATAAAAAATCATCAAAAGGCAAAAGGCATATGAATAAGGGTGGAAAAACAAAGGTCGGGGTAATTCATGTACCACGATTCCTTCCTCCTACATCTATACACACAATGTATATGTTTTCCTCATTATAGCTACCATTGTACCATGGCATGCAACTTGGAGCCTTCCCTGTTGCCCCATTACATTCCATCACTATTTCACATGACACCTACAATTTGACGGATGTACCATGGGTCTGTTACTCCCTTAGAGGTTAGAACGACCTAATAGGGTCCTTTATTTGTTATTTTGGCAGCTTAGTGACAAATTCCAATCATTGGACTAGATTCCTCTTTCTGAGAGGACCAATTTTGACTTTTGAAGCACTAGATTCGGAAAAGGAAAAGTGTATGTTTGATGTGAAGCCCACAATGTCACATTTGATGGAAAATTGTCCCTCCTCCAACACATATAAATACAAGTCAAGGAGCCTCATTTGCAAACCATCATCAAATCACTTCATCATCTATTCCTGGATTTGATACATCTAAAATTGCAAGGTTTCTCTCACAAGTGCAAAAGTGAAGGAGGGCAAAAATTGCAAGTCGCTGAAATCTGAAGTTTACTGCAACTTTGACCATCATTGACTAGAATTGACTTTGACTTTATAGGATGATTTTTGGTTTGATCTTTTGAGGCAATTTATGTTTGGGGGCAGGCTGCACTTTTTGGCACAAAAACTGAGGTGTTTGATTGACTGCAGAATTTTCTCTCTCCTTTGACTGAATTTGGTTGGATATTGTTGCATTGTTTTGGGCTAACTTTGACTAGCATTTGAGGCCGAGGTGGGGGACTGTTGACTGAGATCTTAGAGGGTTGTTAGATCGTTGACTGAAGGACTAGTTAGGGGACATTGATTGTTGTTGGACTTTCAGAATTGTGGACTTTATGACAGTAGGCCAGATTTGACTATTGGCTCATATTTTGAAGTTTGGTTGGTTGTATTGTTGGATAAGTCAATCTTTGACTTTCATTTTTATTTATGGACTTGGGCTCATTGTACTCTCTGCTAAACATTTGAAGACAATCTAATCGAAGAAGAATTTCAAAGGGTTTTCCCACTTGTGGGGTTTTTCCCTGGTCTTTGACCAAATCGGTGTCTCTTGTTGATGCATTGATTGTCTCCTATTCCATTGCATTTATTGTTCTATCTACAATTAATGTTGATGATTGGAAGAATTAATTATTATTGAATAGATTACTAATTAAACAAGTGAATTGGGCTAAAGTAATTGAAACAGCATAGAGCAGTGCAAAAATAAATAATGGTATCAAAGCTAAGGTGAAGGACAAGCCCGAAGGAGACAAGAGATGAAGCAATCATCTTTGGAAAAGATGAAGGAGCCTATATAATCAAGTCAAGATGTCTACCTCTTACTTAAAGGAAAATGAGAAGCCAAGTGACTCATCTATCTTTGTTGCTTGGAAGATCAAGTTGGAAATCATATCAGAGGACAATGATGTTGTGGAGTACATACAACGAAAAGTCCCTGAGCCTCTAAAGAATGCTCCTGCTGCTGCCAAGACCAACTACATGAAACGTGAGTTAAAAGCAACGAAAATTATAGCTGATGGTTTACCAGATCACTTACTTGCCTATGTTAGAAATTTGAAGAAGTCTAAGTAGATGTATGATAAGCTAGTTGGCATGTATGAATTCAACAATTCGAATGAAATCATCTCCTTGAAAGATAAACTCAAAGATGTGAAGATGAATAACGGAGAATTTGTGCAATCCTACATTATGAGGGTATCTCGTCTTAGAGACCAATTGCAAAGAGTTGGGGAAATTGTGCCTGACAAGGTCTCCCTCTTATTTAGGAAACCATCCTTACCACCATAAGCAATAACAATAGTTTCCCGTCATTTAATGAGCTCGTTGGAAAACTTACTCAAGAAGAATCAAGGATGATCTCAAGAGATAAGATACAAAAGCATGAAGAAGGAGAGCTCGCTACTTTTGTCACTCATAACAAGAAAAAGAAAGGAAAAGGAGGTTCATCCAGTTCAACGAAGCCTCCTCCTCGAAATTCAAATAGAGGAACGGAAGAGACAAGGAATCATCACACATTGAACTCTATAATTGTCACAAGAAAGGTCACTATGCTCGAGATTGCCCTAAGAAGAACAATGCTCCACGATACAACAATAGAGGCAACCATAACAGGTTTAATAATCGAAGAAGAGGAGATGATCGAAGGAATGATCATAATGGAAGAGATGAAAAAAGAAGAGATGCTCTGAATGCTCACGATGAAGACCACCGTCCTCAAAAGAAATCAAGAAATACCAGGTAAAAAAAGTAATGTTGCTACTAATCAATCAAAATATATCTTTATTTCTGCACTTGGGATAGTTGCTTAGATTACTTGGGATACTCAGGGTTCTTGTATCCTTTAGGGGCATCATTGATATGAAAGTAATGTTGCTACTAATCAATCAAAATATATCCTTATTTAAGGGGCACACCTTTACATTGTTTGGCTCACTCATTGAACCCGAAATACTACAGCGATGAGTGGCTGAATGGTGGACCTTCCCACAAATTCTCTCCTCACATGGATGGTGAAATCTGACAGGGGAGGAAAGATGCATTCAATCGGGTTTTCCAGGATAGAGCATCCCTTGATGAGGTGGAGGATGCCTTTGCAGAGTTTTCCACTAGCACTGGTCGATTTGCAGGATATGATGTGATTAGAAATAGGGGGGCTAAGAATCTCTATTCTTGGTGGGAAAATCATGGGGCAACAAGCCCTCCTCCTCAGCAATTAGCCATGAAGCTCCTCTTTCAGGTGACTTCATCCTCTTGTTGCGAGAGGAATTGGAGCACATATGGGAATTTGTATAGTGTGAAGAAGAGCAGGTTTGAGCAGTCCAGGGCAGAGATAATGGTGTATGTGCACACCAACCTTCATCTTACTTACAGGCAGAGGGAAGAGTGGTTGAGGGGAAAGACAGATGTGGGATGTCTTTCCTGATGATATGGGTATGGACAGTAGTATTGAGTTGGCATTGGCCAACATGGATCTCAATGATCCAGTGCTAGAGCCTGATGACGGTGATATTTTAGAGGGTTCATCCTCCAAATCAGCAGATGCAGAGGCAACTATGGATACAGGGGAGGAGGAGGATGCAGAGGAGAGCAGTGGTGAGTCTGGTGACCATGATGATGAAGACATTGATGCTAATTCTGATGATGACTATGAGGATTGTTGACTCATGAGTCATGGCCTACCTATTGCCTTGAGGCTTGTATACCTGTAGTTGTTTTATATTTTCTATTTCTATTTTCCATTTGCCATTGGCACTGCACTACCTATGTAACACATTTTGATTTGAGACTTAATGAGAAAACTACAGTTGTCAGTGTCTTTATATTACTATCTTGTAAGTTGTCTTTCATTTATGAATCATGATTTATGTGACATGTATTTGAATTTTGTATGTACTATGCATGATATAATGTTACTAACTTACTTTGTAAACATTAAAACTAACATCTAGATGAAGATCTATGTTTGAAATCAATGAATTTGTATCATTAATGAGAATTTGTGTAAGAAATATCTAATTTTTATATTATATATATATATATATATATATATATATATATATATATATATATATAACGAGTCCTACATGTCCTGTTCCGGGGGGTCAACATGTCCGAATCCGACTCTCAAATCCCCATATCCTACGAATCCTGAATCCCCGTGTCAGGTGACTTAGGTTGATAGTGGGGCCTCTCATTATTTCTCTAGGTATAGGAGGTTCTCTCTAACCTTGTAGAGAGGGAGTCCAATTTGAAGATTATTCTTGGGGACAACTCTCACACACACTTGAAAGAGCGCACACTAGCTTGTCTCTTTTCTCTTAGTCACCATGGAGCACTAAATGAGCAAATTATCTTGGGGAGGATATTGTGATTGGATGGTTCCTTCTCTTAGATGATAACTAGTGATTCTATGGAGATTTTGTGCAAATTTATTGTATCTTCTTCCATCTTGTGTTTGTCATAGAATTAGGGTTTCAAAGAAATTATCACCAAAGTATTGTTGAATCTTTTAAGGCTCTAACATGTCCTTGACAAGATTATCATCAAGTCTCTATTGAGGAACCTATGCATAGTTTCCTCCCATATTTTTTGCAATTTGATTGAAAGACATTATGGTTTGAGGAGTTGAGAAACCTAACTTCAACTTTCTCTATCTCCCTTGAATCACTTCCATCAATCCTCTTCCATAGATTTTAGCCTTAGATTCCATTAGCCCTTGATTGAGAAAGGCATTAGTCCACTCTTGTATCAATCCTATAAAATTAAAACCCTAAATTTAATTTTTTTACTATTTTCTAGGGTAAAATGGGTTAGGTTACACGTATAAAAGACTGTGCATAGCTTTCCAAGGAGGAATGAGTGAGATGAGAAGATTTAGTGATGGTGCTAAAGATGTTAAAGGATCTTGAGTCTGATGACTAATGGTGAGGGAGGCAAATTTAGCACTAGCACACTGTTGAAGTCCCCTAGAACCAATGGTGGATCTAGTTGTGTGATCCTTGGGAGGAATGTGGAAGCAAGGGATACTACTAGCATCCAAGGCTGAAAGAAAGAAACTTTGAATAGATCTTTGGCCACTCCTATGGAACTGGGAGGCAATCGAATGGGCTACGAACACCCTACTCTAGAATTGCATAGAGCTGGTCCCTCTGGTGCTATGAGGACATAAGGATTGATATACGATTCTTGATGATAATTGTTGATCCCCCACACAAGGGAGGGGTGGAAGGAGGCTGAGAAGGGACCTGAGATCTCACACTTCTACTATCTGGTGCACCTTGAACACCTTCTTGTCGCTTGTGGTTTTGATTTGATGGATCCACATGGAAGTATGAGGTCACCGTCATGGTCATCCCGGGGCGAGGCATGCTGTGCAAGAACTGAGATATGTGGCTAAAAGTCTCCATAATAAAGAGGGGTAAGCGTCGCTAGTCTTAATACCTAAAGAAGGAAAAGAGGGAGGCTATCAAATCTCAATGTAGGCAATGACAACATCCTCTGAGAGACATTTTAATGATTTACTAAATTAGCTCTCACCTATTTATCCTCAATATATATATATATTATAAGTTTTTACTCAAAGTTGAACCAACATCAAAACATTTATTTGTTATTAATAATTTATTATTTTGTAAATACAACATGTTCATTTAGCGTTGAGAACAAATATTGTTAGTTTTTGTAGCATTGGATGTGTTCTAGCCACGAAATTTGGTGGAGAGGCTAGAATGCATGAGATCTCTAAAACCCAAAAATCATTTCTGGAAATTCCACCTAGAGATAACTTAATTAGATTATTAACCTATTTTTTAATGTTTCCTAAGTCTAAGCTTAAGAAAACTTGTTAATTAATCATAATTAATTAAGTCAAGGCGAGAATAGTCTAGAAACTCACACGGATCGATCCAGAAATGGTCTGAGCCATCGATTAAGATTTAATCTTGATCGTTGGGGTCCCAACAAGAAGATATAAGAAGGGATCGATGTGGTGATGGAGAGTACACTTGTGCAGTTTGATTTCCTTCGCAGATCGATTTCTAGAGAGCAGCAGCAGTTGTCGAAGAGCCAGAGATCGAAGCAGAGAGAGTGAGGGGCATGGGTAGTGAGTCCGGAGGAAAGTTTTTCCAGATCCAGAGAGTCAGCTAGAGAAGGGCTAAGTTTCCTTAATGAGGTTGCGCAGAGGCAATGCGAAAGCTTCAAGAGGCAGATTTTTGATTTGGCCAAACAGAGGGTCGATGCAGTTGTTGGAGGTCAGGAAGATTTCTGGAAGGTGCCAGTGAGTCATTCTCAAAGGTTCAATTGGACAGACGGCTTGATCAGTTGCAGTTCTAGGCAGAGCGTTCTAGTGCATGTGCAAATTTGAAGCAGGGGTTTCGTGGAGCCCATTCAGAGCCAGTTTCAGAGTTGGATCAGTGTTGGGTGAGACAAAATTTGTCTCCCTAATTTTTGTGGCCAGTTCCTCCTGTAGTGGATTGCCAGTTTGTGCACCCAGATTGTACTCAGAATTTCACGGCTACATAATAATAAAATCCTCAGCTGCTGCACCGGTTTTCCCAAGTTGGGTTTTCTAGGGACAATTGTCCAAAAATAAGAGTCACTTTTATGTGTGTGTGTGCTAGAATTTTCTCAATTTCCAACGCTATTTTCTTCCGCAGTTTATTTGTGAAGGTTGCAGTGTGATTTATTTGATATTTGTCGTAACAAATAAATTGTTAATATAATTAACAATTAGAAAAATAAATTGTTAAAATAATTAACAATTAGAAAAATAAATTCCAGTTGCTGCAATAGGATTTCAGTTTTAAAATTTTCACAGATATTACACCTCTTGGCACAGCGAAAGGAATTAAATACATAAAACCTTTACAAATATTTAAATTGGTGAAGGGGCAATGTCAGAATGAAAACTCATGAGCTTTTATTATAAATGGGTGACGACATTCAGTTTACTTTGATACTTAAGTATGCACAGTTGTGATGGTACTGAGAGTCAACAAATAGGATATGGTGAATAACTACAACAGCATTTTCTAAATAGATAAACACTCTCTAACCATTTCCTATTTGTAGCACCAATCTTCACATCTGGAGGTATCACTGAAAATTAACTATGTCTGCAACTTGGAGTTGTTTTCCTTGAATTTCAAGTTCAGAAACCCTCAGAAATCTATCAAATGATGCATAAAGCAATTCAACTTTACCTGTAAGGAAGATATTCCCCCCCATGCACTCAAAAAATCACCTGTTTCAAGGTTTTTGAGTTCTGGGCTTGAAGGTGAGTGATCAGAACTAAGCATATCTATGTGCCCTTCCTGAAACAAACTAACCATGCATTAGATTTTGATATGTTGATATGATGGATTTTTGTTTTCTAAACAAGCCATTGATTCATGGAAAACATAAATAGCCAACTAACTGATCTACTTCAGAAAAAGGAATGGAAAACCAACTGACTTTTAAAGCCTTCCACAAATGATCTCTGTTAACCGCATCTCTTATAGGAGGTGCACATTTGAACCGAGTGTCCCCATCACTAATTTCCTCTGCAGCAAATGCAAGATAATGTGGGCAGGTTTCCACAGTAATCCTTGCACCACTTTCTTTTGCTTCCTGCTCCACAGAAATGTCATTAAGTTTGAGAGAAGCTCAACCTTTGCTTGGTTCCTGAAATAAGTTCTTTAACTTTTGGTCAATTTTCATTGACACATTTCTAATAAGAAGTTTATGAATAGAATAAAAACACTCCTAAATGTTTTTTGCATTCTTCAAAATAAAATAATTACAAATGTCTCCCTCGTATTTATGCATAAAAGAAATTTGCAGGCAATTCTTTAAGAACACAATTGAATATTCCCCACAAAAGTAATTCCAAGACATTTTCAGAACATAATGCACACATTTATCAAGTAGTTTCATATAGAGCTAAGAGTGACATGCGGTAGAATGGCTCACAAACCATGAAAGGCCATCTTTGCTCGATATGAAAATCTAACAAATCATTTCTTAAACCCATGTGGCATGAAAACCTAACTTCATAGTGGAAGAAATATTTTGGAACAATTTAAGTTATGTTATCTTTTACTACTTACCAATTCAAAATTTGTACTATTCCTTCTAATTATTTTCTAAAATTTTCTCTTCCGATTTCTTCAGAAAATTTACACAAATAATTTTTCCGTAAATTTAAATAACACCATAGCACTTTGCAAAACCTTAAAAAAAAACACATAATACTTATCAGAAACTCAGTCTTATTTTTATTAAATGGAATATGGTATTACATGCCGAAGCTTCAATTCCCGAACCTGGAATAGATCTATAAATGTCCCCCGCTACCTAGCATGCTTGGCTGAATAATAAGTTAATGTTGGAGCCTCCAAAGTTGAATGTAGCAACACGGAATGTGGCCTCCTAACTCTACTTCTCCAAAGATTATGCACTTGTGAACAATCTGACTAACCTCTCCTCATGATCTCCACATTAAACCCCAATGAGTGGATCTGATATGATCCCTCCTCTTTGAGTGGCTAGGCTATATGATCTCAATACTGAAACCCCTCGTCACTGGATCAGCTAGGGTGGAACACATATGACCGAAACTAACCCTCTACATAATGTGGGCTCTCACCCAAACAAGCTCCAAGAGCTCAACTCAATCAACAACAAAACAATAATCCCAATGCATGCCTAAGGAGTGAACTCTTATCTCCTTTAATAGTCATGGACTATCGGAATACTATGGGTAAATACCATGGGTCTTTTTCTTCTTTTATTAAAGTGACTTATAATATTATGTTTCCTTAGTCACTTTTTAATTAATTAATTGCTAGATATTGCATCATTACTTTTTAATTTGTAGCCTATGGGAATGGCTAGGCTACTGAGCTAGACTCTATTCCCAATGCTTAGAAACAGGAATCCCAAATGAACCTAAAGAATCCTTGTTGCATCATTGAAATGGAATCCAAAATCTACATGCCAAGACCAATTCTTGGTTCCCAAATGAATCTAAAGAAGGCACTACTAAACTCTTGTCGCATCAATAGGACACTATCGATTCCCATACCTCCCGCCTTCTAGTTTTGCTCCCCTGCTTGGTCAAGCCTTGCCATATGAGGGGGTAATCCACCTGGATCCCATTGCCAGATAGGGAATCTATCACCCCCAATGCCTATAAATTCCAACTATGTTGTCCCCCTAGCTAGAAGAAATCTCCAATATGCTTCCCATTTGATAGCGTACCAACTCATAATCTCCCTCCAATCTAATTGTTTGGCACCTCTACCATAGTAGATGTCAACTGCCACGATAACATCTCTTGAGTCCATGACTACCTGGAGAGTGTCTCCCCCACCAGTGATCGACAATCCCTGAAACAGACCACCATGCTGACATTGCACTACTTTGATTACAACTGAGATGCCACTACACCATAGTTATGACTTATGAGTCTGCATCCCACCATCCTGCTCCAACAACCTACAAGATTAAATCCAAGCTTCCTTATACCATCCATCCATCCCCCGCTTATGTGTCATCACCTGCAATTGTGGACTCAACGTGTTGCATGTTGATTTCTAGTTCAACATAAACTAGAGCAATTTTCTTCATACATAACAACTTCAAATGATACATTATTATTATTAACTTCATATAGCATTTACCATCATCACGCAGTTATACATAAGAAAATTTCAAACATGAACAATAGAGCAGCAATAGAGATCATAGTAAAACAGTGAGACAAGAGACCCCAAAATTTTGGTCAATGACCAAGGCAAAACCCTAGAGGGGCAAACCCAACAACCTTTCCTTATGAGAGAATATTCAGTTCATCAATTCATCCAGTCAAAAACAAGACATCAAGATGACAGCTAACCAGAACATGACCTCCCACAAGTACCAAGCCACCAAACCATCATATTTCCTCTTCTTCTGATTTTCGGCCTTCTCCTTCTTCCTTCACTAGCACAGAGATCATTATTGATTTGAATCAATGCATAAATGAGGAGGGGACACTTATAAATAGTCTCCAAAGGGGGGTCGAATAGGTGCCCCCAAGGGGCCAAGCCAACTTGTTCTATGAGGGCCGACTTGGGCACTTCTAGGGGCATTAATTTAAATTCAAAATTTTATTTTTCTTTTTATTAATGAAAATAATAACCGCAATTATAATTCCTCAACATTGCAAGCCTTGCTTATGTACTTCTGAAGAGGGTTGCTATACGTTTCACCTCTTGCTCCTACTAAAAGAAACTCAAGAGCATGTTTTTATTGTTTCCCTATTATGAGTTTTAACTCCTCCTCAATACTAGGAAGCTTGACAACTATCCTAGCACTCCCAACCCCCTATTCTTCAAGCTCACTAACCTTCTTTAATATTGTGCCTTTTAGCCTCTTGAGTTTTTCCTTCATTACTAAGAGGCCTTCTCCAAGATCATTATTCTTCCCTTGAATGTGCTCCCAGTGACTAACATATGCACGCCTTGCAACCACTATGGATGTCTTCATATCTTCTTGCACTTTGTTGATGGTCGGTCCATAATGTGAACACTCTATCACCTTGGCTAATGCTTCACCAGCTCTCTTCTTCTACCAGTTTCTCACTAGCTGGCATCTTTTCTTCTTGGGGTGTATGGCATTGACTCCACGCTCCATGGTTCCACCAATTGACTGCAAAAAATCTTTTCCTTCACCAATTCCAACCCAAACAAGAATCACTAGGATTCAATACAGGGAGTCATGACAGAGTTAGTAATAGATCATCAAATGAATAATCCTTTCAATCAATGTATTCAAAGCATACCTTTGCTTCTTAACTAGCCTTGTCTTAAGAGATCCTCCTTTCAAATATTTTCCCTAACCAAGACAACAGAGGGAGAAAGGTGATTAATATTTAATATAATCAAAACTAAATGGGTACATGAACCCAAAACTGAAAAGACATGAGATACTTATCTTTGAGAGTTGTTGGGAGCTCCCTCCAAAGCTTGAGGGAACCTACAAACTTAAAGTAATACAAAAATGTCTTTTTTGAAGATATGTTAAAAACCTATAAATTCTAAAACATATAAAACAAGTTATGTAAAGCAAAAGACTTAATACTGGAAGTCCCTAATGTCGGATTGTTCAAGCTTGACCTTCTTTGAGTCTCCTTCTTCAGCAAAGTTGGCTTGATCTCTTCCTTTCTTCTTATTCCTTGGATTCTTGGGGTAGTCACTCTTGTAGTGACCTTTCTTATGACATTGATAGCACTCTACTGAGACATGTCAACTTTCATCCTTCGTCCCTTCGATCTCTTTTCTTTATGATGAGCAACATAAGCATTTGATACTTCTTCAAGATTGGCAACCATTGAGATTATTAATTCTTCTTGACTGCATGTGGTCCATAATTCTTCAAAGGTGGGAGCTACCTTCTAATTGTTGAGACCTGAAGCAAAAGCACTCCAAGAAGGTGGCAATCCTAATATAGCAGTGATCACTAATTCTTTGTCCAAAATAATCTCATGGATGGCTAAAAGATCATCCCTAAGTATAGCTATCTTTACAAAGAAGGTTGCAACAATATCTTCTTTAGTCATCTTTGTATTCCTCAGCTCATTCTTTAAACTTGTTACTTGACCAATGTTCTTAATAGTGAACAGCTTTGACAAGGCTTCATACATCTCCTGAGCATGATCAATGTTAGCTATGAATGGGACAAGATTGTCTTTCATCTCTTCTACCATTAGAGTCATAGCCACCAATTCTAAATCCCTGAATTTCACTTTGTCAGCATCACTGGCTTCTTCGGTAGGATTCTTTACATTTCCTTTTGCCAAATCTAGCAGCTTGTTCTTCTCGAGGATTAGGTCAATCCTCTTCTTCCAGGATCTAAAGTTAGATGCTCCTTCAAGCTTGATCTTACCCTTGATAGAGTTAGACATCTTCCTTGAGATAGTGCCTATGAATGAATCTGCCTTTTTCTTCTTTCTTCACCAAAGCTCTGAAACCATGTTGGAAAATCAGAAAGGCAGTAAAGATTTTATCGATCATGATAATTACTTGTGATGTTTCTTATTATTACAATTATTTATATCTTCTTTCTTTAGTTCATCAAGTAATTACCAAAAGTAAGAGCACATAAAACAATGAACACATGATGTAGGCACATGCTAGGGCAAAACCCCCCTCAAGGAGAAAACCCAATCAAAGTAATTCTTCCTTTCAATAGTATTCTTTGAGACTCTTCACCCTAGACCTTGACCAGACCTTCCCTCCATACCAAATCAGCCTCCAAAAGATTGATCTCTTCCTAGCAACTTCAACTATGCAGCAGTGAGCAACTTCTGGCAGCAATTCAACTTGGAAGACTTCGTTCTCCCATTCCAGAGGCCAAAGTAGAGTGAGACCACCACCAAAATTTCGATTTTTCTCTTCTCCTTAGACCCCCAAACTCGCATTTACGTCAGCTTTCCGGCAACACACTTTCCCAGCTATCCACTTCGCACTTCAGCCCAGCAACAGGATTTTCGCACTTCTGCCTAGTAGATGAGAAGATGAGAAGTGTTGCTACAAATGAATTTGATGTCCTTCCTTTTATATTCTTCTTGTGGGGTCGAATAGGGTCCTAGCCCAACTTGATCTTCCCTTAGGCCGACATGGTGTGGAGGTTCCATAATTCATATTTTACTATATACTAGACCTTTTTACATGATTCAAAAGCCCAAGAACGGCCTCTTTAAATGTACAACAATTCTATGGACTCAGGATAAACCCTAGAAGTCCTCAATGGGGACTTTGACCTAAAACATGGTGACCCAAGCACGAAACCCATGCTTTAATAAGTCACAATAATAATAACAAGAATTCTTTTCTTTATTCTTTTGACAAGTACATTACATAATGATTCAAGTACATTATTGAAGACCAAACATAGTTACTTTTTCGAACACGTATTACTAGAGGACACAATGAAGAAGAGGTCGAGTTTGCTTGTGGTGTCTTGTAGTGGAGTTTGGTTGGGAGATTTTCCAAAGAGGAGGCATAGGAGGTTTGCTATCATTTTGGAGAGTTTGGGAGTTGAACGAGAGTGTTTCTTGGCAATGTGACTTTCGCACTTCTTGGGCCAACGCAAAGACAGCATTTGGTGCACAAATGGGAGGTAGAGCATCAACCTTTAAGGCTGAACTTTCTCGAGGGAGTTAAGGGAAGCATTTGTGGAGGAGATTGCTACATTTCCGGAGCTTGGGAGGAGGTTTTTTCTTTTATTCCTTGCAGGTCGTATTCTTGAGCAGTTTGGAGGGCATAGGGCATATTGGACACTAAATTTAAGAGGTTGGATTCAAACCAAACCCTTTCTGGGTTTTTGTGGGTTTTGGTCAAGTTTTGGTCAAGGAGCTCGGGGTTGATTTTGTAGCATTTTCCGAGCAGTGGAAGTGGATTTTCTTGCAGTTCCTTTCGAGCCCGCAATGTAGTTTTATGGGTAGCAAAGAGCATTAGAGTAGTCATTTTCCAGTACTTGATACATTGTCTCATCACCCACGTTCTGTCACGCTTCCCATTAAGGCAAGCCCAGGTGCATTCCTCCATACTATTGTACTTGCTCCATTGATTAATAAAATGACTCAGTTGGTTCTACTTCTAGAGTTTTTATGAGCATTTACTGATTGTTGAAAATTTCTATCTATCATTTTTGCTTTGCATATCATTGTTTATTTAAGTTTGGAACATTACAGTGGTATCCGAGCTCAAATTTTGGCTCTGCCATGGGAAAACTTTTTTATGAGTGAGGAGGACCAACAAAATATTACTTACAGGAGGCAAAGGTATTGGAGCAAGGAAAGGGTGTTGGAGATTACTCTAGACACAGAGGATTGTGGGAAGATAGTGATAGCAGAGGATATGGGGGAGCCCAAGAGCAGGGAAGAAATGGCCTTCGATAGTCTCTTAAAGGCTTTGAGCGATTTGGAAAAAGGGCAAAAGGAGATGCTGGACGAGATGAAGATGTAGAACCGGGAGTAGAGCACTCACCAGGAATTTATATTTGGAGAGACTTCAAGGGCCTCTGAACAACTCGATCACTTTTCACCTACTGCGTAGCAGTCATCTTCGAGTGAGCCAACTCGAGCTACTTTACCTTCTTTTATACCTTTGGCGTAGGGTGAAACGAGTGGAGGAGAGGATACATCGTTGATGGGAGAGCATTTCAAGGAGTGGCATTCCATGGAAGTAGATTTCAAAGAGGGTCTATCTTTCAAAGATTATTCCCAGCTCAAACAAAATGACAAGGGGAAGGGCTATGGAAGCCATGGTATGCATAATTATGAGTTGCACTGCACCATCGGGAAGATGTATTTTCCTACCTATGATGGCACTACTGAGTGCACAGCATGTGCTTTGGTAGAGAAGCTAGACACATACTTCCAACTCAATAGGATGACGGAGGTAGAAGCCATCAAGATGGCAAAATTGCATTTGGATGGGGAGGCACACGATTGGTGGTTTCATGGCTTGCCCACTTTGGGGCATGCCGGCATGACCTCCTATGAGGACTTCACACAAAGAGTAATGGAGCATTTTGATCGAAGGGATCCAGAGGCTCACTTCATGGAGTTGACTCAACTCATGCAGACAGGACATCCAGAGCATTATATTTCGGAATTCTTGAGGGTCTCAGTCATGGTGCCTGATTTGTTAGATGCTAGGGGAGTATACACATTTGTGGAGGGGTTGACAGAGCCACTGCAAGGACTAGTGAAGTCACGCAGACAATCTACTCTTCTGAAGGCAGCGACCTGTACGCGAGATTTGTAGCGGGCCATCCCTAATACTCGAGCACCATTTCCTCCACGCACTCCCTACACTCAGAGGCGAGGTGACACTAGAGCACCTATAACACAGAGTGCACCCCAAGCATAGGAACAATTGGATGATGAGACAAGGATGGACCTCAGGAGGAGGAAGTTATGTTTTACATGTCGAGAGCCTTGGGCACCAAGCCATCGGTGCACAGTGGGCAAAGCGCCCATTACATCGAGGTCTTCTCTGACAATGATCAGGAGGACGAGGTGGAGTAAGAGCTTGGTGGAGGAAACAGTGAGGATCCAGTAGGGAGTGTATCACCACCACCACCACCATATGGAGGAGCATCTTTTGCACCCGTCGGAGGAGTACTAGCTTCTTGTGCGAGATTCCAAATTTTTTACCATAAGGATCAGAGGTACGGTGCAAGGCAGCATGTCTTAGTTTTAGTAGACAATGTGGCCACCAACAATTTTATTGATGCTCAGATGGTCTAGAGGAGGGGCATCACCACTACAGAGCTTGAGGGTTTTTCAGTCCTAATACCAAGAGACAGGACTATGCAGTGCACTTGATATATTCCCGCTCTGACAGTGACTATGGGGAACTATTTGATGACAGACAAGTTTTTCGTGGTGGATGTACTGGACACCAATTTGGTGTTGGGTGTCCAATGGTTGTATTCCCTTCGCTGAGTTACCACTGATTGGAAGCAGCTTGCGATGGAGTTTGTTGGGTCGGATAGCAAGCCGGTGGTTCTTCGGGGCATGCATTCATCCCCCCCTTCAACAGTTTCAACCCATAGGATGGAGGTTGATTTCAGGCATGGAGACATAGCATGGGCAGTAGACCTGAGGATTTCAGAGGCTGGGGGGGAGGCCAAGCCCCCACATCCAGACATAAAGGCAGTGCTGGATAGATATCAAGCAGTCTTTGGAGATATACCGTCAGGACAACCACCTGACAAGGGGTTCAAGCACACTATAGAGTTGGAGCCTCGTGTGCATGCAGTCATTACTACACCCTATAGGCATCCCAAAGCCTATAAGGATAAGATTGAGAGGGCCATCAGGGAGCTATTGGCGTTGGGCAACATCAGACCGAGTTCTAGTCCATTCGCTTCTTCAGTTGTGCTAGTGAAGAAGAAGGATGGGACTCTCTGCATGTGTATTGACTACAGGGCCCTCAACAAGAAGATGCTAAAGAACAGGTATCCCATTCCGCGTATTGATGAGTTGATGGATGAACTTAGAGGAGCCAAGTACTTCTCTAAGATAGATTTGTGGTCGAGAAATCATCGAATTCAGATGAGAGAGCAGGACATCCCAAAGACATCTTTCAAATGTCATTATGGGCATTTCGAGTTCCTGGTCATGCCTTTTGGGTTGACTAATGCACCGGCTACTTTCCAGTCATGCATGAACCATGTGTTTAGAGGCTAGCTGAGGAGGTTTGTACTAGTATTCTTTGATGACATCTTGATCTACAAAAGGATATGAGAGGAGCACCTGCAACACTTAGAGACAGTCTTGCGTATATTGGAGGAGCAGCAATTCTACGCCAAGATGTCCAAGTACGAGTTTGGGCTGACAAAGATGCTTTACTTGGGGCACATCATAAGCGCATATGGGGTCAGCAAGGTGCAGGCCTACGATTTTGATATTGAGTATGTGTGGGGGAAGCACAACGTGGTGGCAGATGCACTATCTAGGAGACCAGCAGGACTAGCACTCATGAGCATTTGTCATCATTGGAAGGCTCAGTTATTGGTAGAGTACTCCAAGGATCGTCAGGCGTGCAAGTTCTTAGAGGGCAACTATGTAGATGAGCGCTAAAGGGTGATGAATAAGGCTATTTATTACAAAGGGCGCATATTTCTGGTTTCAAGATCCCCATTGAGGGAGCATGTCCTTTGAGCAGCACGTGATTCTCCCTTGTCTGGGCACTAGGGGTTCAGGAAGACTTTTATGGAAGTGAGAGAGCACTTCACTTGGAAGGGCCTCAAAGGAGACGTGTTGAGGCATGTGCAGAAGTCTGAAGCTTGCCAAAGGAATAAAGGAGAGTTAACCCATCCAGCAGGACTATTGCAGCCTCTTCCCATCCCTTAGAGGAAATGGGAGAGTATCTTTATGGATTCCATCACCGAACTTCCCTCTGTGCAAGGGAAGGATTGTATTTTTGTGGTGGCCAATCGGCTGAAAGTTTGCACACTTCTTTGCCATACCAATAATATATTCAACCTTGCAGGTGGCAGAGTTGTTCTTTAGGGAGATCTTTCGTCTGCACGGACTCCCTAAGACTATAGTCAGTGACCGAGATAGCTAATTCATGGGAGGATTTTGTCAAGAGCTTTTCAGGCTAGTGGGCACTGAGCTCACCCTGAGCACCAGCTATCATCCACAAACTGACGGCCAAACAAAGAGGGTGAACCAATGGTTAGAGGGCTATCTCAGGAACTATGTGACGGGGCAGCAGAGGGCTTGGATTCGATTGTTGCATCTAAGAGAGTATTGTTACAACACCACACATCACATGTCCATTGGTATGACTCCTTTCCGTGCTTTATATGGTTACGATGTTTTGTCTTTTGCTAACATTGTTTTTAGATACAACAGGGCTCCAAAGGCCAAGGTAGAGAGGCAAGATATTCTCAAGGCTCTTAAGAATAACTGTTAAAATTGGCAACTAGGGCCCAAGTCCATGTGGGTGCTCCTATTCATGGCAGCTGATATTTTTCTTGGATTCCTCTCGTCGAGAGGTGTAGGATTGATCTAAAGATCATCCAATTCCAACAAGTATTCATGAAGATATGAATTTATTTGTGTTATGGGTCAATTTGTCAAGGTCGGCCAGCAACCAAATTGCCCCCACTTATCCTCTATGTTTTAGTATAAATAGAAGAGGACTTTAAGTCATTTGATACACTTACTCTTGTGATTTCTCTTCATTTTGTTTTAGGTTTGATGAAGATGAGATCTAGAGGGAGTGCCCTAGGATATACGTTGTCCTAAGAAGACATGCCCTAGATCTAGATGCAATCATGGTAGAGAAAGCTCGATGCTGCCCTAATATGGTAGAAGCCTAATGTTGTCATGGAGGACAGCCCTGATGGTGGAGTCTAAGAAAGGTTCTACGTTGTCCTAAATGAGACCTTCCTACACAACAAGAAGAAGCCTAATGATGCCCTAACAAATTGTTCTAGGCCACAGTTTAAAGAGGGTTTTTATGTGCCCTAACCGATGTCAGTGCAAGCCCTAGCCGCAGTCCTATTGGGAGGACTATAGTCTTAACCTAGCCACAGATAATGAAAATACTTGGCCGCAATTATAGGGGATCTCTAGCAATCAAAGAGAGCTACAATACGCTGCCTAAAAGGTTCCCCATCCACTGTCTAAACACTCAGTCTAATCCGCAGTTTCAAAGAGGCATCTTTTTGCCCTAGCCACAGTGAAAGGTGAAGGTTACAGCCATCGAAATAAAGGCCTCTAGCAGTTGTCATTTGTGCTTCAAACCGCAGTCAAAGTAGGGCCAATACTACCCTAGTCTCATCCCTCGAGGAGATCATCTTGGCCACAGTTGGAGAAGACCCTCTCATCCAAATGATGAAGTTAAAGAGGTCCATATCTTTGTAAGGAAGGAACCCTTAGACGTTGTAAAGAAAGTCAGATCTATGTCACATTACTATAGATGAAAGTGTGGCACATTTGAGATCTGTTCTGGGCATGACTGTGCAGTAATAAGGTTGATTGGAAGACATGTTGTCCAAGGGTAAAGATAGCTGGGTACTATATGTAAACCCTACTTGTTGTTGGGCTAGCCCGCAGGCCATAGCCAACAGCATAGATTGCGTTAAGGGTTTCACAAGTCAGTCTTGAACCTCAACTTGGATCATGACTGTATCAAGAATAAGGATTGAAGTTTGATGTGAGTGCTTATAGACAGCATGTTTAGATGCAGCATTTGGATGCAGCATGGCATTAGAGACAGCGTGTTTAGATGCAGCAGTTGGATGTAGCATGGTGTTAGAGACAGCAGTGAAGTGCAACATAGTGCAGCATAATGGTAAGTCCAACTTGATGGATGCAGCATAGTAATGATTGGGTGCAGCTCGGTGATGGGGGCAGCACAGTGATGAGAGAAGCTCCGTGATTAAGTGTAGCACAGTGATAGGTGCAACATAATGATGAGGTGCAGCACAGTGATGGGTGCAACATGGTGATGGAATCACCTTGGAGGATCAATTGAAGCAGTTTGCCTTCACATGAGTTCAAATCAGCTACCTCATGTGTCATCTTCTTAGACAAGATCTCTGCTCTTATTATGACAAGTCAAAATGTTGACTTCTAATGTATATGTACTATCTCTCTCTCTGCGCTGAACTATTGAAGAATATATAAGAAGAATTGATCAAGGGTTTGCCCACATTGAGGTTTGTCCCTCGCTGGCGTCACATCTTGTGTCCTCTTGTCTTGGCTTTTTTTCTGATGTTTACGTTTATGTTGTATCTGCAATTTACTATCATGTTGATGTGATTGCTAATCTGGAATCCATATTGAGCTAAATGGAAAAATTGAAATAAATTGCTCTAAGCATACAACATCCCAAAAATTAACAATAACTTACACACAACTAAGAACCAGCAGAAGATGTATGCTGACAAGCATCGAATAGAGAGGCATTTCAAGGAGGGGGACTTGGTCTACCTTCGATTGAAGCCATACTGGCAGTCCACGCTAAAGCAGAAGGGAACCGAGAAGCTGCAACCAAGATCCTTTGGGCCTTATGGGGTGATCAAGAGGGTTGGAGAGGTGGTTTACGAGTTGGAGTTACCACCAAGGAGAAAGATCCATAACATATTTCATGTGCCATGCTTCAAGAGGTTGTTGGGGCAACAAGTTACAGCAGCTATGGAGTTGCCTTCACTTGATGATGAGGGGCACCTGATTTTAGAGTCGAAGGCCAACTTGGAGACCAGGGAGAGGAAGCTCAGGAGCAAGGTCATTTGAGAGTACTTGGCACATTGGAAGAGCTTACTAGATGAGGATGCTACTTGGGAAGGGGAGCACATACTTGAGAATCCAACATTGAAAATGCTTGGGGACAAGCAACATTTGCGAGGGGAGGATTGTCATGTCCCTTCCTAAATTAATTTGAAACAAGATTAATTATTGCATTTTGGGGCCAATTTTGGAGATAGTGGGGCCCATTTGATTTTATTAGGAGATTAGACTTAGGAAAACTTATTTTGTTGTGGTTAAGTTCCACGTGGGGGCCACCCACACTAGGGAAATATGCACTCCCTGGTTCGAATTGCATGGAGGGGAAAAGTCGATGGTTAAGTGAGGGCACACAATGGAGGGCAAAGTGCTCTACGAAATCTATATAAGGAAGGCAACTCTCCTCATTTCATCATCGTTTGGCATATCGATTTCTCTTTGGTTGCTCGAGTTGCTGAGCTGAGTCACTTATTGTTCAGCAAGAGTTCTTCAAGCGAAGAGCTCACCCTTTCTTCGGGGGACTTCGAGTGCCACCCTAGGAAGGTTTTTCTTCATTTTTTCCGGAGGAGGATTTCATTGTGGTTTCTAGCAGTTGCATTCATCTCCAGGTGGTGCATATTACTAGAGGACACAGTGAAGAGGAGGTCGAGTTTGCTTGTGGTGTCTTGCAATGGAATTTGGTTGGGAGATTTTCCAGAGAGGAGGCATAGGAGGTTTTCTATAATTTTAGAGAGTATGGGAATCGGAGGAGAGTGCTTCTTGGTAGTGTGACTTTCGCACTTCCTGGGCCAACGTAGAGGTAGCATTTGGTGCACACGTGGGACATAAAGCATCAGTGTTTAAGGCTGAACTTCATCAGGGGAGCTAAGGGAAGCATTTTTGGAGGAGATTGCTACATTTTCGGGGCTTGGGAGGAGGTTTTTGCTTGTATTCCTTGCAGGTCGTATTCTTGAGCAGTTTGGAGGGTGTAGGGCATATTGGAGGCCAAATTTGGGAGTTTGGATTCAAACCAAACGCTTTCTGGGTTTTTGTGGGTTTTGGTCAAGGAGTGTGGGGCTAATTTTGTAGCATTTTTCGAGCAGTAGAAGTGGAGTTTCTTGCAGTTACTTTCAAGCCTGTAGTGTAGTTTTCTAGGCAGCGCAAACTCCAGAGCATTAGAGGAGCAGCCATTTTCTAGCACTTGATATCATTGGCTCATAACCTGAGTTTTGTCACACTTGCCATTGAGGCAAGCCCAAGTGAATTCCGCCATATTATTGTACTTGCTCCATTGATTAATAAAATGGCTCAGCTGGTTCTAATTCTGGAGTTTTTATGGGCATTTACTGATTGTTGAAAAATTTTGTGTATAAATCGGTTTTGCTTTGCATATCACTATTTATTTAAGTTTGGAACATTACAATCTTTCCCAGAGCTCATGAGTAGTAGGTGAAACAACTTGCTCTTTCCTCCAAATAGACAACACCTTTGATTACAGTTGCTTGCAAGTGTCATCATCAAAAACTGAAAGAAAAGACAAATTATTTTGCATGTTGGTTTTTACAATGCCTAAATGATATTCTCTGATGATGGTGAAGAAATAGTAGAATCTCTGAAAAATAAAATCATTGCAATCTAGATTGAATATAATGGCAAACATTCTGGTTCTGGCCACCATATCCAAGATCTTGAGTTTCTTACTAAAGGTAAGGTCCTTGATATCATGCAATCCTTGTAAGCTCTCCATAATCAGTTGTAACAACCTTCCTAGAATGTTATCATTCTAGGGGGAATGGAAGCAAATACCCTTATTATCTCATAGAGGTAAGAAGCAACTGCAAGTCTTACATCCTTACAAGGATGTTCAATAAACATGTATTGGATCAAGGCTCGCATTGATGGTTTCACTGCCCAACTTAATATCCTCTTATCATATTGGGCCACTTTGGACAAGCATGTGTCTAACTCCTCCAATTTAGAGAGGACATCCCCTATCTTCATAAATTTTAAATCTAATTCAAACACAAAGAGCAAATTTCCCACATCCTTTTCTTTCTATACATCCCTAGCCTTCTTTTGTTAAAGAGTAATATGGACTCCTTAGGAGAAGGGTTTGTTGATTTGCCTCGTTCTTTGCTCCACAAGGATGTCACTGCCAAAAGAACCAATTGTTGTACTCTTGCACTATTGTTTCCCTCTCACCTATTAGTTTTTGGAGATGGAGTTTGGAGTAGCACCAGACAAGTGTTCTAGTCTCTAAAGTGTCTAAGAGGCTAAGGAACACGAGATCTCCAATACCCAAAAATGGTTTCATGAGATATGACTTTGAAATACCTTGATTAAATTAATTGACTAGATAATTAAATATTTCCTTAGTCTAACTTAGCAAAACTAGTTAATTAAAGTGTCTTGATTAAGGAAATCGATTTTTGCTCTCGAGACTTCTCAAAAGTGATTTGGCATAGTCTAAGATGATTTGAGCCATTGATCACAATTAGATCTTGGTTGTTGGTAGGGTTGCGGGGGAGCACCCTCACCCGCTCCCCCGCCCCCATGAATCCGCTGCCAATTCACGTTCCACTCGGGAGTTAGTCGGGAGTGCACTCCCTTTAAAAAAAAACGCTCCTTGCATTTTAAGGAGAGATTAGGAGAGCTCCCTGGTGTTTTTTGCAATAACATTCCAAATGCAATTTTTTTTCAAAGAAACAAATAATTTTGAGTGGGGCAGCCTAATGATCAAGCCTATGGCCTTAGTATTGATATGTGATTCATGGTAATGTTAAATTCTTAAAGTAAAAGTGGCATTCTCCTTGATCTTCATTTTCATCCTTTTACTTAAATTTTTAACATTACCATGAAATGACTCAGGATGTTTGAGAGTAGTTCTGACCTCATTAGATTTCATATGGAGAAAGTAGAATTTTAGATATCATTCAAAATGTAGCAGACTTATCATTTTTTCAAGATTTCAAGATTGGGGGGATTGCAATGTTTCCATTGGATTTTGTCATGTATTAGGGTATGGAACTCATATTTAATCAAGAGCACCAATCTCTCTATGTACCTTGATGTTAGTGACATTGGTTGTCAAACTCCTCTATCATGACCCTACTAAAAATGTACCCATCACTCAAACAAAATCTTGACTTGACATGCTATGTTTTTTCTATCTTATGTTAATGCTTCGAGGGTGATATTAACGACAAAGATCCCTATACAGATCCAGAAGTAGTGACAAAGATAACTCTGGATATTAATGCTTAGTGACGAAGATCCTGATTTTCCAACAAGACTAAAAAATTAGACATTTCTCGTGGCGGCAAGAGGCCCAAGCATTAGCAATAGATAATAGATTTACTTGTCTTTTCTAGTTTCTAGTAGATTTTATAATTGTTGACTCTTTCATATAGATTATGATATTTTTTGTAAACAATATATGACAATTTAAGTTTGAAGTTTGAATTTGCCAATTATAACTCATTTGTAATGAATTATGAATATGATGCTTCTTGAAAGTTGAAAGTTGCCTCATTTCATACCATTTAATTTCAAGTTAGATATTATTTGTTGTAATGGTTACACTTAGCTTACAAGTGCAACTTGGGTGATCAATGATGATAAATGTTATACATTGAGTTTTGAAAGCTTGAAACTTTAAGATTGATGAATCATGAAACTCAATGTGTTGTATGTTACTATGTTACTAACTTGTGGACATGGTTGATGAAGATTATAACTTCTAAATGATTGTTGTTATATGGTTCTATCTATGTTTATTATGCTTTTTATATCTAATTCATCATTCGCCATGCTTTTGCTGACATATATGCATCAAAATATAAAAAAACATATATGTTATAAAAAAATCGCTCCCAGACCGGGGGCTTCTGAAAATGTCGCTCCCACTCCCAAGTAACCTTGGTTGTTGGTGATCTAGCGAGAGAATTATAAGAGTAAGTCAAAGGGGCATGGAGAAGACATATCGAATGAGCAAGGGAGTAGGACAATGCGAATTTCCCAATGCGCAGTATTCAGCAAGGGAAGTGTTTGAGCTAGCAGACCATTAGTTAGAGGGTTCAACAGAGACTGGAGAGGGATTCCCAAGGGAGATTTCCACAAATTTACAAAGTCAGAAGAAAGGTCAATTTCTTCTACAAGAAGGTCGTACCAGTGGGTGCAAGTTCTTCAGTGCACGGATCTGGGCAGCAAATCATATTTCCAGTTGTCGAGAATCAATTCCAGAGGACAGAGTGAGTTGTGTAGTGTGAGTGCAACATCACCAAAGGAGTGTAGGATCAGCAGAATCATAGTTTCCATCTAGTGCGTATTTCCCGCAATAACATTTTTTGTGCACATTCACTGGAGGAGGTCAAGTTTGATTTTGCAAGGGAAACAAAGGGTTTCCAGGTTGATCTACTAGTTGGAGTAGTGGAATTAATTTTCCAGAGCTTGGCTAGTATTTGGAAAGTAGATTTATCTACTCTCCAATTTGCTGAAGATAATAAAATATAAACCCTCATCTACTACACTGATTTTCCCTTTGGGGTTTTTCCGAGGACATTAGTCCAAGAACATTGGTGTCATTTTATGTGTGCGCATCTTTTTCTCAATTCTTGATTTATTTCTGCAGTGTTTATTTTTAATTGTGAAAATTGCAGTGGTGAGTTATTCGTTATTTGTCATTAATTAAATAACAGAAGACAAATAAATTGCATCAATTAGAAGAATAGTTTCCGGTTTATTATAATAGTGGATTTTTCACATCATCAAGTTATTTATGGAATTTGTAATGTCTTTCAAGGTCTATATCCATCTATCGTCCATGAGCCAATAAACTTGCGAATTTTCAAATCTATCTTAGAAAGTTTAAGGGATTACAAGGATACTATGGCTTCCCCTTTCCATTACTGCTAAATATTCTAACAACCATTAAAAATCCCTTGGGGACATACCAATCCCTTGAATGCAATTTACCACAACAGAGACCAAATCATTGTAATATCTCTTAAAATATTTCGAGGATTTCTACTCGCATTTAGGGCATAAATTTTTACATAAAAGCACCATAAAAAGTACTCAAATTTTCACAATGGAAAAACATCAACAATCAAATAAAAATGTGCAACCTAGAATTGCAATGTTGTAGCTTCTGGCACTATTTTATTGAATGAAAATATTTGGAGGAATTTTACAAAATTTCTAATACAGAACCTGACGAAAATACTTTAGAAGACTTGCCCAGAATTGTTGTGTCAACTCGTTCCTTCACTCTTAATACTTGTGTTGGAGAATCTAGTAGGGAAGCTATTAAAAACAATTCTCCTTAACCTTTATAAAAGCCTGTGAACTTTAGTTATCTTCTTATTGTTCTTTATTACATATGTTCATCAAACAATTATCAAGAGCATAAACAATAAGGACAATAGAGACAAGAAGTAGGTCCCAAGCCAAGGAAAAACCCCTCCAAAGGGAAAACCCAAAAAGAATCTCTTCTCTTCTTATAGAATCAGTTCAAATGAGAAATCCAAGACTTGAAGACCAAAGTCAAGACCTCCTCCAAGCACCAAGTCAACCCTCCAAGAATATCTTTCAAACAAGTCAAAGATTAACCAAGTCAACAAAGGTCAAACCTCTTTCAATCTTGCTTCCAATCACAATTTCAACCTTTTACTTCAGATTTGCAATTTCGGCTTCTAGACTGCAGAAATCCCAGCTTTCTTGCACATGTAAGCCCTTCAAGAAGTTCTTTCTTTAACAAAGTCAAGGTCTTCAAAGTCAATGGGAGTCAATCTTTCTTCAAGATCTACTCTAGTCAAGGTTTCGGCTTCCAATGTAGGTTTGCAACTTTCGGCCTACAACTCTCGGCCTTGCAACTCTGACAGAAACCCTAATCTTCACACTTGTCTAAGAATAAGGCTCAAAAAATCATATCTTTGCTTCTTGTTTAGACATGCTCTTGCTTCCTTGT
This sequence comes from Pinus taeda, assembly GCA_000404065.3. Classification (NCBI taxonomy): domain Eukaryota; kingdom Viridiplantae; phylum Streptophyta; class Pinopsida; order Pinales; family Pinaceae; genus Pinus; species Pinus taeda. The sequence continues at coordinate 54,929 of APFE030172596.1, forward strand.
CTTCCACTCTTGTATTTTTTCTTTTCATGCTTGAGGTCAAACTGCAGAAGTGTGTCCAAGATAAATCAAACTTGCTTCTTTATATAGCCTTCTCATGAGGTCGAATAGGCCTCTTCTAGGCTGACTTGTGCTTGGAGACCTTTTTGATTTTCAAAACACAAAATAGATTATTTTCATGTTACAAGTTGCCCAAATGGGTCTTATACAATTGACATTGACTTTCTTGACTCATGACAATTATTGTTGACATGGCAAACCCTAGAAGCATGAAGAACATGCTTAACCTAGTTGACCAATCAAGAGAAGCATGAAACCCATGCTTAAAAATCATATTTTTTTCTTTTTTCTTTTGTTTGTTACATAGGATATACATAATGACATGAGTACAATGACATTTATGAAAACCGAAATTAGTTACATTTTCCAACACTCCCTCTTAACTAGGGAGGTATTCATAATTGTAAAACTGGTACAAGGATATTCTCAAACGGAAGAATTCTCATAAGAAGAGTCGAATTGGTAGGCCATCTTTAACCATCAACATCATAACTAGCATTGTCGACATAGTAAGGCCTTAACTTGAAAAGCTCTGTTTATATCATAGCAAAAATGTTGGGAGGTTTTATGTGAGACACCACACTACCTCTCAAGGTACATACCCCATCCGGATGTTCACTAGGTATGTCCTTCTAGGACTATTCTTATCTTGGATTTTCAATCCTCAAAGAATATTAGTCATCTTCAACCACTCTTGTCTTGGATACCTATCCAATCCTCAAAGAGTGTCGATCAACTTCCTATCTTGGATTATCTATCCTCAAGGAATATGAATCTCAGATGTTTATCAATCCTTCATTCACCATTCTTTCTCCATGGCCTTCACTTAGACGTACGGTTGTTAGTCCTAGTCCTGGCCTAGTGCATGACACATGAAGAAGAGAATATGATGTCTTTAAAATCACTCCCTCTCAACCTAGATAGGAGATCCTCATTCCGTCTCGATTGAGAAATAGATCCTTACTCTTTCTCAAACATTTAAGGAGACTTCTTACTCCCTCTAAAGCATAGAGGAGATTCTTTTACTTCCTTTCAATTGAGAAGTTGTCTAGTGTCTTCATAAATACATCAACTACTAGTCCTTTGCAGTATTCGTAATGGAAAAATTAACAGTAATATCCTAACATGTGCTAAGAAAAAACATGCAAAATATGAAATCAAAGTACCCAAATTAGAACACCAGTAAATATGAGCATAATATATAAGCCATTTTATTAATATGGGGAAATCTAAGTACAAAATGCGAGAACAATGGAATCGGGGCTTGTCAAGCAAGCTATGCAAGCCAAAGTGAAATCTCGCTGACCCAACTATTGAAATGGCTCCAAACTAATAATATGCATTGCCCAGAAAATCTCATACACACTGCCAAATGGAATTGGACGTTCTACTCAAAATAATCCTCAGAATGCTCTAAAATTGCAGCCATGAGCTCCTCTTCTCAAACCCGAAAACACCCAAAAAAAGGTTTGGCCTATCTCCAAGCCAAAATCAAACCCACAAAGTGATGCAAATTCCCCAGCTAACTAGCAATTCACCCTGCTACAGGAATGAGGATTTCAGGCCCGAATATCACCTGGAAAATTCTATAAAACTAGCCAGAGACTCCTCTCAATAAACCCGCAAAAACCCAGAAAGAGTTTGGGTCGAATCCACAGACCCCCGGTGACAGTCAACAAGTGCAAACTGGCCAATTTGGCCAGAAAATGTTCCACAGTACTAATATTGCTGAATTAAGCCCAAATCCACCATTGGAAATCTCTCCCAACTCTGGCTAAATTCTCCCCTAAGGTATACCTCCAATCTTCAACCCTTATCTCTCCTCAACCTCTATTTCTCCAACCCTCACACAAGCCTACTTGGAGACCCCTATGCACTTCTAGAAATGTAGAATTTCAACCCCAAGAATTCCCTCAAACTCACACTTGCTAATCACCACAAAAAACTATGACTAAAACAAGGGAAAATACCTGCAAATCCTTTGGTGTTCTGCCTCTCCGTAACTGATCTCCCCACAAGCAATTCGAGCCACCCCCACACCCTGGAAGGAACACGTACCAGCTGAAGTAACCTGCAATTATGCCTAATGGAAACTCTGAGTTGAGCTACCCAAATTGCCTCACTAGGGAGACTCTCGAAGTTCTCCGAAAAGAGGGGGAATTCTCGCTCGAAAAGTCCTTGCGCTGAACAACATGGTTTTCTTGGCTAAGCAGCTTAAGAGAACTAATGTTAAATTGTCAAATGATCAAAGATACCAAATGCAGGCCTCCAAGCTCTATTATAATTGTTGGCCCTCTCTCCCTTGATGGTCCCCACCTTCCACTAATTCACACCCCTTCCTTTCTCTCTCTCCTCACTAATGCATCTAACTTGCCCCTATTCCTTTTCCTTCTAGATTCTTTGGCCTCAGTGAGCTTCTTCTTTACCAATCTGAGTCTTCTTTTTAATACCAATTTTTCTGTATATAAATTTCTCACCTGCCTATGCAAAGGCAGGGTCCACTTTAACTTGTATCTGGCCTTATCAAGGGTTGGTTCAACAACTTGTACTTGCTTAAACAAACTCAATTTATCCCTATGATCCTTCTCTACAAGTTGATCTACCTACTGTTGAACTCCTTCAAGTTGTTCCAATAGTTTCTCAAATTCTTTTTTCTCATCAAAAACCATCCTCTGTTCAAGTTGAACAATTTCCTTTACTTGCATTTGCACCTTGGCAATTGACATAGTTCTAGGTCTCCTTGACTTCTCAACCGCGTCCTTTAACTCTTCAACATCAATAACTAGTTTGCCTTTGCTTTTAGCAGCATGTGCCAATGTTTCCTTTAATGGTTCTCCTTCACTGGGATGAACAATTTCTTGTGATACTTTATGCCTAAGTTCCCTATTCTCTTTCTGCAAATATGTTATTGTCAGATGCGCCTTGTCCAACTGATCTTGTAACTCTTTCATGCTCTGGTCGCTTTCATCAATTTCCACTTCCTTTTGTGTACTTTCTGATTACACAACTTGAATAGGTGTAGATGGAGGATCTATAGGCAATCTCTTGGTTGCAGCTTTTGTTTAGGTACCCTTGACACTTTTTCTACTTCAAGCGAGAAGTGAAGCTTCTTAGCACTTCTCTGATCAACTGATTTGATTTTAGTCAAAGGATTTTTGACTAAGCTTGTTGTTGTGGGTGAAACTTCTTTGATCACAACTCATGGGTTGTCTTTCTTGGTCCTTTGGTTGTTTGAATATTGTGTTATCCACCCTAAAGAAACCAAAAATTCCTGCCATGACTGCTCCTTCTTCTCAAGCTCCTTTATCACCTGCAATTTAGTTAATGAAAACTTAAACAAACTGGATTCAATCTCATTTCTTTTGTTTGAACTCTATCAACCATCTTGCATAGACTCCTAAACAAATAATAAGGAAGATTCAAAGGTTTCTTGCTAGTAAAATCCATTAAGAGCCTAATGCGATAGTGATACACTTTTACTGAACCTCCCTTCACATGTGAAGTACCTCTGAATCACTCCCAACAATTTACTATGTTAGCCTTGTAGATGGCTTCTTGGAACAACAAAACCATATCCTTTCTGGTGTTTTGGTTTGAGAGTCTTTGAAATCAACCAAATCAAAATCCATACCCTTGAACCATTCTTCTCCATTCAAAGGGATCTTAGTGGCCTCGGCAATTGATTGAGCTGTGACTGGAAAAGTTAGAGCTCCCACCTTTGCTTGCAAACCATCAAAACCCCTAGCAAACTCCTTTTTCAACTGTAGATGATACCACTGAATCTTTTCACAAAACCTCATACACCCTACTTGTTCAAAAACCATTCTAATGGCTGGATCTACATTGATGGTTGTGATATCTTGTGGCTCAAAACGTACAATGGCGCCTCCCTTATGCTTCTTGTCTTATGGAGTTGACATGATTTTTCTGTGAAGAAAGTTTGACCATCAGCATGTGATAATGGTAGCAGTGTCTGAATTCGCAGCACCCCTGCCTCCCTTTCGTAGCAAATAAAACAAGCAAACCAGAGCCTCCAATGAAAATGGTGAAGAGTTGAGTGTTGTGGAAGGGAGATGAAAGTTCAAATAGACATGCTAGAGCGGAAATGAGAGCATTGATCGTGATAGGAAATGGAAATCATGAATGCGTAGCACCTTCTGAAAACGCAGTGCTTTGGGAAAAGGGAAGGACATTCTTTTGACCGTTATTTCCCACTAAGATCATGAGTTGTCCTTGAAATGACATTCAAACTGACTCCAAAGAGCCTCCAAATTTGTGCCTAAATCATCTCATGATTGCATTGATGTAGACATAGCCTCTAGACTTAGGTGACCCACTTATAATGACTAAGGATGGTGACTAGCTCATAATAACTTAGGGTTTGTATAACATGATTTTTGTACTCTTTCCAAGGTGACCAAAGACTTCCTATGATTACCCTTTTGTTAAGGAAAACACATGACTTTAGACATTGGACTCTTAGCAAAATAGACACCTTTACATCACACTTAATCTAAACCTAGACCTCTTTAAACAATAATAGTCAGGTCATCATGACTAATATTTACAAATTTGATCCTACATACATAGCAAGACTAACATGACCAAGATTCCTAGACATAGGACCCTAACAGAATCAAAACTACCTCTAGAGGCTACTAAGCTGCCCCAGAGTTAGCCTCTCTATGGCTCTTCTGCCTCTCTACAAATGTAATCACTGGATTAGAAATCTTCATCTAGCCTCACTATCTTTGCCCCTCTCTCACTACTTTAGTCTCACTAGCTCTCTCTCCGACAACTGACTGCTCCTACTCTGGAAATCGATCTGCTGTTGAAATCGAACTTCTCAAGTGTATTCTCCAAGTGCCCATTGACTTCTTCTTATAATCCTTTGTTGGGACTCCAACAACCAAGATTAAATCTTAATCGATGGCTAAGATTAAATTGAAGTCGATCCATGTGAGTTTCTAGATATTCATGCCTTGACTTAATTAATTCTGATTAATTAACCATATTCCATAAGTTTAGACTTGGGAAATATTTAAAAACTAGCTAATAATCTAAGTCAGTCATTTCTAGGCGGAATTTCCCGATACAATTTATGGGTTTTGGAGATCTCATGTATTCTAGCCACTCCAAAAAAAATTGTGGCTAGAACACATCTGATGCTACAAAAAACACTCCCTCTTAGCGAGGAATGTGTTCTAGTGCTCTATTGCACATCCTATAGCAGCGCCATGTCCTTGCATCATCTCCTATCATAGTGTTGATGTTTGGCCATACTGCCCAGCAACCACTGCGCAACTCTGATATACGTTGCATTTGTGATGCTGCTAACCCTGCGAAGCTACAGCCAACACTGCATCTGCACTGCAACTCCCTCTTATCTATTGTTGCTGCAACTGCAACATCTGCAACTGAAAAGCATCCAAAATACTGAATCAACTATGATCAGTATGATGCATCTGTCTCCCAAGTCCTAACTACTAGCAGCTACTGCTCTGTCTACTAAAGACTTTGCGTTGTTGCTAACTCTGCACTTTGCCAACTGCACTGTGTTCCCCAACATCTGACTGCTACTAGTCTGCACTGTCACTCGGCGTCTCACTGCATCTACTGCTACTGAACCATCCTGCTACTGAATATTGTGGGCCCCTGTAGCAAGGTGGACTCCTCAAGGATCCTTCCCAATCTATAGCACTCTAGGGCTACAAAACCAAGTCACTCCACCTCATTCCTAGAGGTATATCAGCAAACATAGTGAAGTCTTTCTCTAGCCTAGAGGACAGCCTATCGATCTTTGTTGATGTTGCCTGCTGGTCTTGCTTCTCCTCCTTGTCCTTTTTTCCGAGAAGACACTGGGTACTGTAGTGACCAATCTCACCACATCTGAAGCACTTGACCTTCGACAGGTCCTTCTTCTCCTTCCTTTGCTCCCCCTATCCTTAACTGGGACCCTCCGATGCGAGGGCCACATTCTCCTCCTCCTTCACCTGCTTCGATCCGCTACAGTTACCACTAATGGAGCTCTTCAATAAAGCTTGTCTCAACTCCTCTTGCCTCAAATCAGCCCACATCCTGTCCCACCTTGGCAACATATCTCTACCCAAAATACTTTGGACGAATACCTACCACTCCTCAAAGACACAGTTTAGTGCCAATCGCAATAGCTCTATGGGTTGAGGCGCTGCCCTAACAGCTGATAATTGATCTCGGACCTCATGAATTCTGGTGAGGAAGGAGTCTATGCCTTCCCCTTTCTGCATCCAGATGAGCCTCAACTTCTCCTCTAAGTACATCTTTTGTTGCTAGGAAGTTCCCTGGAATAGCATGGAGAGGGTATCCCACATCTCTTTGGTCATTCCCTTGGCTACTATATGTGATACAACATGATTCCTGACTTCGTCTAGTATCAGACTCTTTGTCGGTGCCATCTCCTTTCTTTACTCCTTCAGCTGATCTGCATCCTGGGGAACTGCTACCACTGCATCAATATATGGCTTCAGGCCATATTCATCTAAAAGGAAGGACATCCTTACCTTCCAGATGACATAGTTGGAAGCTCCATCCAACCTATCCTGATCACGGAGCCCAGCAGTGGACTTCTCAACAAATGTCAAAAATCTCCTCTTCCCTTCTGCTCAGTTGTTGTTCAGCGATTCGCACTACCTTTTGGAGTGAGAAACTATGCTCACGACGACTGCTGCTCTGCAAGGAAAATCGAACTTCTTGAGACTAGAAGTTCCCTAAGGAAATTTTTCCCTCAGTGTGTGCTCTTCTTCCTTCCACCTAACATTAGCTTTCCTCTAGCAGACTGTTGCAAAACCACTTCGTCCAACTAGAGAACTGCTCTACGAAAATACTGGGTTGCTCCCTCTACCTCTGGAATCACTCGAACTGGAGAGAGATATTTTTTGTCCCTCACTCAGAAAAAATCGAATCTCCTCAAGTAACTCAACCTCTTGGCAAAGTGATTGGGTTGCCTCTAGGGTTTCAATCCACTGTCCACACTGAATAGCGAAACTCCTTTTGTCTTCGCTACTAAGCTCTCTGGCTGATCAATTGCACTCTAATACCATGTGAAAATTCCAGAACCAGAATCCTATTGCAGCAACTCGAAATTATTATCCTAATTGTTAATTAATTTTAACAATTTATTTATTGTTTCCTACAGAAAATACTGAAAAACTCACACTGCAACCTACACAAATAAAACTGCGGAAGAATAAACATTGGAAGAAATGCTAGCACACACACATAAAATGACAATTATTTTTGGACAAAAGTCCCCGGAAAATCCCAACTTGGGAAAATTGGTGCAACAGCTGAGGGTTTAAATATTAAGCAACAGTGAAATAATCTAAGTAAAACTGGATGCCAAAGCTAGCAATCCTAGAGAAAAATACTGGAAAGGAAAATCTAGTTAGGAAATCTCCTCACTCCATAGGAAAATTCAGGCTCTAACCTCAGCTCAAATTGAGCCATCCAAACTAGCTCTGCACAATTACTGCGTCACCCTAGAGCAGTCCCTTCTGCACTTAATTCGAACCAGCTTTTCCTCCAGTCATTTGGTCTGCTACTATCTGGGAAAATGTCTCTCCTGGTGATCCAGGTGGATCTTCAAACACACAGGACAAAGAGGGTTTATGAACGCTCGAAAATCAAAGTGTTCAGAATGACATCGACCCAATACTAAAGAGTAGATCTCGTCGTCCTAATCATGGAGGTGCGAATGGCACTTCAATCCGAGTCCAGATGATGAAGTTATCACGAAAAGAGTCTGCCTTAGTTCCTTTGAAAAAAGAGGCATTTCTCATGAAAATGGGTTTCAAGCCTTATAAAGGAAAATCGCAATCGGAGGGTCCACAGGGAAGGACTTAAAGTCAGGCTTTTAGAACCCCCAATCAGCAATCTCCGATTAATCGGAGTCGAGGGCAAGGAATCGACGATATCGGGACTTTAGAACCAGCAATATAGCGATTGTTGATATCGACGTTGGCGATCGGCGATCAGCGTCAGCATATGCCAAGGTATTGGCGAAGAACCCTGGGCCATAGCGATAGCGATATGCGATGCGATCTCAACCGTCCAGATCAACGGCTAGGATTAAATCGGCGGTCAAGAGATCGACGATCCCAGATATCAAGGGGCAATGCGATAGCAACATGCGATGCAATCTCGATCATCCGATCAAGGAACAGATCAACGTTCCAGATCTAATCGACACATCGGCGATCCATGATCCCCCAATATACAGGGCCATTAACATCAGCGATTTGCGATTGCGATATAGCGTGGACTCGATGGGTTTATAGACCCGATTTGATGAAATTTGAAGTCCGGTTTATCGGATTTTTCAATGTTTTCTGTGTATTTCTGTTTAGACGAAAAAAGGCCTATTTTCAGGCTTTGTTGAGCCCGCCGATCCTTTTATGCAAAGGGCTTCTATTATAAACAAAGCAAATCCCATTTTAAGCGGCCTTTGTCATAATTATAAAACACAATGAGTGACAGAGAGTCGAGGCTAGGGAGAGAGAGCCCGAGAGCCTGAGTTTCAAAATCATCCCAATGGAGGCAGTTGCGCCTGATGGAGAGTCACATAACTAGAGGGCCAGACAAAGCCAGAGATAGCTAGATTGTGCCCACGAGTCACTCAAAGTGCTTGAAAGGCAGAGCGCCACAAAGCCGCAAAGCCATAGAGCGTGATCGAGGTGGCACGAGAAGGTAGCCAAAGAACCAAAAGGTCAGGCAGAGCCGCAGAGCTGCAATGATATAGCCAAAGCGCTACAAAACCCAATAGCCAAAGAGCTACGTTGCAAAGAGTCTAGAACAGTCGTCTTCTTGCCATCGATGTTGTGAGATCAATGTTTCAGCAAGCTTCAGCACGTTGACAACTTCTGTTTCAAATGCCCTGATTGTGAAAGCCAGAAAACTATCGATGCAAGGGGAGCCGAAGTCTAGTTTGGTAACGAGTTGTGCCTGCGCAGCGATAATGTGAACAACACTATTCACCGTGGATTGTTTTTGCTAAAGATATGAATATCCACTTCTTCAAATGGTCCCTTTGTAGTGAGGTATATGATTATTGTCCACGTACTTCTTCTTTATGTATTATGCTACACGGATCCTTGATTGAGGTTGATGTAGGATCGTAATTATTACATGTTGTCATGATTCCTTGCTTGATTTTATGCGAAATCTTTTATGTGATGTACTTGTTGTCATAACTCATCATGTTATGTTTTGAAATCCCTTGTTGTATGTTGTTGGGATACTCTTATTGTCGTCATGCATGTTTTGTTTTTGAAATCCCTTTTGTGCCATGTTGGCAGGATGTTCATCATGCATGTTTTTGTGTCATACTAATAGGAGCTTGATTGAGAATTCCGGTTGTGGAATATCTCTTAGACCCACTCCTACATGAGGGCATTCTTCCATGTATGATCGCGACATCATCTCTTGTGTACATCACCTTTATTGACAACAATTAATGCAGCGGCCTACACCATCTTGACACCAGGGCCCGAAGACGCAGTCCCTCCTGGACAAACTCTATTATCAATGACTTATGTTTTCATGTGTTGATGATTGTTATGTTCCTCTTCTTTTCTGCATGCAGATGTATTCATTAATGTTCTTTTAAAATGCAAATTTAACACATCACGAAAGTAAAAGGTCTTGGAAGGGTCTATCTCCACACTCAGACCTGGATCAAATGATATCATAGCGGTCTTTACGTTGATGTGAATTGCAGTGTAAACAATGACAGAGGATGAAAGAGAGTTGTACGAGACCATGCTTAACATTTCCAAGAAAGTGGAAATTATGTATGAAACTCTACAGAAAGAGACAGAGGAAAAGGAGCAGTTACAGCTTCAGTTGAAAGCCACAGAAGAGGCCATGGAGGAATTGAAGCAAAACCAACATAATCTTCAAATAGAGAACAATGAATTGAAGATGCGTCTACATAAAGAGAAAGAGGAAAAACAAAGTTTGCTACGACAGTTGCAAGCAAAGGACGAGGCATTGGAAAAGTTGCAGCGTGACCCATGTGAGGTAAAAAGTAGTTCTCCATCTTCATGTATGTTTCCTGATGTTGATTTCATTGTGCTTGAAAATCACACCACAGGAATTGGCTCCAAACTGTTGAAGAGAATGGGGTATGAAGGAAATGGCTTGGGCGTTAATGGCCAAGGCATAGTCAACCCCATCAAAGTAGAGGAATTACCCCGTCAGGCAAGACTTGGGTATGTCAGGAAAGAAGTTGGGAAATGCGCTGAGATAGCAAGCGAACCACCAACAACGGATGATGAGAAACCCTCATCAGTTCTTTCAAGATCGAAAGAGAAGGTAAAAGATGTTGATTTCCTTTCGATTTCATCTTCTCATACTATGATGTGTGTTGGAGATTTGGAGATCCCAATTACAGGGACAAACATGAGGCTCCTTACAAGGATGAGGCACGAGGAGAAAGAAGAACTTGGTGTTAATAACCAAGGCATAACTCCACCTTTGGAGGTTGTGCACGAACATCCATTTGCAGGCTCGAGATACACTAAAGTAGAGTGCTCGAAGGTGTCATAGTTATCTGAGACATCGTCGAGGAAAGAGAATGATGGGAAAACATCCCCATCATCCCATGGCAGTTTCCATTACAGGAAGAGACTTGAGGCAAGCTCTCATCGCCATACTAACATCAAAGACGGCAAGGGAAGGTATAACCATTTTTGATCTTCGAATGTTCATTTTGATTATGATCTTGTTGTTAATAATGAACGAAGATTAAGGCACCGAAAAACATGTACCTTTTGTGGTTTACCTAACCATACCTTTTCTAAGTGTTGGAAAAGAATGGCAGCACTCATGAGGCGTGAAAGACCCTCTCAACAGCATGAAAAGAAACAAGTTAAGCAGATATGAAGGAAGAAAGCCTACTGCAGTCATTGCGACAAAAATGGCCATCAAAGAGCCACTTGTTGGAGGCTCCATCTAGGGCAGCGCCTTAAATACAAAGCATCAGTGCGTGAACCAGGTAAAGCAGTTGTTCGACAAGAAAAACCACCTCAACGAGGTGACCCATTCACATTGATAAGTGAAAAATGGTTTCTAGACATGTTGTCGTTTCATGGTCATTCTTTTGTAAATCATTTGTTGCATTTTAAAATATAAAAGTGATGATGTGTTTCCATCACTTGGTCAGCAACAATGATGTCTGGTCATGTTTTGAGTCGTATTTTGAGTTGCATGTTCAAACTCTGAAAGTGATGTTATGTTTCCATCACTTGTCCACATAATAGTGTTTGGCCTTATGTATGTAAATCATGTGTTGAAATGATGATGTGTTTTCCATCACTTTTTGAAGCAACCATGATAGGTTGGCCTTGTTGTCATAGCTAAGATATTACGTCCATCTTGTTGTAAACTTGACCACCGAGTATGTGTTATAAACTCATGGCAAGTGTGGGACATTCGGGTCATTAGTTGGTCATGTTATTCAAAGCATGTAATTTGCAAAAACAATGTACTACAAGTTGCAGAAATAGCAGGTGTCAGTTCGTTGCTTAAGGCTCCGAAGAACAAAGGTGAATGAGATGGAAGTGAGACCTTTTCAGAACCCTTGTGATGCAGACAGGGTACAGAAAGAGTTCCAGATTATTTTTCATGCTTTTGGAGGACAAAAAGCTCCTCACTAGGGAGGATTGATCTAGGTGGATCTTCAGACACACAGGGCAAAGAGGGTTCATGAACGCTCGAAAATCAAAGTGTTTAGAATGGTGTCGACCCAGGACCAGAGCGTAAATCTCATCGTCCTAATCGTGGAGGTGCGAACGGCACTTTAATCTGAGTCCAGATGATGAAGTTATCACGAAAAGAGTTTGCCTTAGTTCCTTGAGGCATTTCTCATAAAAATGGGTTTCAAGCCTTATAAAGGCAAATCGCAATCGGAGGGTCTAAAGGGGCAGACTTAAGGCCAGGCTTTTAGAAACCCCGATCAGCGATCTTCGACTAATTGGAGTCGGGGGCAGGTAATCGGCGATATCGAGACTTTAGAACCAGCGATATAGTGATTGCTGATATTGGCATCGGCATATGCCAAGGTATCGGTGAAGAACCCCGGGCCGTAGCGATAGCGATATGCAATGCAATCTCGACCGTCCAGATCAACGGCCAATATTAAATCGATGATTGGGAGATCGGCGATCCCAGATACCAAGGAGCGATGTGATAGCGACATGAGATGCAATCTGGACCATCCGATCAAGGAACAGATCAACAGTCTAGATCTAATTGGCACATCGACGATCAGCGGATCGGCAGATCGGTGATCAGCGATCAACAATCCCCCAATATACAGGGCCATTAACATCAGCAATTTGCGATTGCGATATAGCGCAGACCCGATGGGTTTATAGACCCGATTCGATGAAATTTGAAGTCCGGTTTATCGAATTTTTCAATGTTTTCTGTGTATCTCTGTTTAAACGAAAAAAGGCCTATTTTCAGGGTTTGTTGCGCCTGCCTATCCTTCTATGCAAACAGCGTCTATTATAAACAAAACAAATTTCACTTTAAGCGGCCTTTGTCATAAACATGTGTTATAAAACATGATCAGTGATAGAGAATCGAGGCTGGGGAGACAAGGCCCGAGAGCTTGAGTGTCAAAATCATCCCAATGGAGGCGACTACGCCCGATGGAGAGTCGCAGAACGAGAGGGCTAGACAAAGCCAGAGATAGCTAGATTGTGCCCGCAAGTCACTCAGAGTGCTTGAAAGACAGAGCGCCACAAAGCCACAGAGCGTGATCGAGGCAGCGCAAGAACATAGCCAAAGAACCAGAAGGTCAGGCAGAGCTGCAAAGCTGCAATGATATAGCCAAAGCGTTACAAAACTAGATAGCCAGAGAGCTATGTTGCAGAGAGTCCAGAACAGTCGTCTTCTTGCCATTGATGCTGTGAGATCGATGTTTCAGCAAGATTCAGCACATTGACAGCGTTTTAGATTCCCTGATTGTGAAAGCTAGAATGCTATCAATGCAAGGGGAGTCGAAGTCCAGTTTGGTAACAGGTTGTGCCTGCGCAGCGATAATGTGAACAACGCTATTCACCGTGGATTGTTTTTGCTAAAGATATGAACATCCACTTCTTTAGATGGTCCCTTTGTAGTGAGGTATATGATTATTGTCCATGTACTTCTTCTTTATGTATTATGCTACACGGATCCTTGATTGAGGTTGATGTAGGATCTTAATTATTACATGTTGTCATGATTCCTTGCTTGATTTTATGCGGAATCTTTTATGTGATGTACTTGTTGTCATAACTCATCATGTTATGTTTTGAGGTCCCTTGTTGTATGTTGTTGGGATATTCTTGTTGTCGTCATGCATGTTTTGTTTTTGAAATCCCTTTTGTGCCATGTTGGCAGGGTGTTCATCATGCATGTTTTTGTGTCATACTAATATGAGTTTGATTAAGAATTCCGGTTGTGGAATATCTCTTAGAGCCACTCCTGCGTGAGGGCATTCTTCCTTGTATGATTGCGACATCATCTCTTGTGTACATCACCTTTATTGACAGCACTTAATGCAGTGGCCTACACCATCTTGACACCGGGGCCCAGAGACGTAGTCCCTCCTGGACGAACTCCGTTATCAACAGCTTACGTTTTCATGTGCTAATGATTGTTATGTTCCTCTTCTTTTCCGCATGTAGATGTATTCATTAATGTTCTTTTAAAATGCAAATTTAACACATCACGAAAGTAAAAGGTCTTGGAAGGGTCCATCTTCACACCAGGACCTGGATCACCTGGCCTCCAGAACCTTTGTCCAGCTTCTGGCACTAAAACTCGTCTTTCGCCAACAAAATTGAAACTGCCTCTAGAGGCTACTGTGCTACCCCAATATCAACCTCTCTGTGGCCCTTCTGCCTCTCTACAAATGAACTCACAAAATCTGGAAATCTTCCTCCAACTTCACTATCTCTGCCCCTCTCTCATTGCTTCGATCTCACTAGCTCTCTCTCCGACAACTGACTGCTACTACTCTGGAAATCGATCGGCTGTTGAAATCGAACTTCTCAAGTGTATCCTCCAAGTGCCCATCGACTTTTTCTTATAATCCTCTGTTGGGACTCCAACAACCAAGATTAAATCTTAATCGATGGCTAAGATTAACTTGAAGTCGATCCGTGTGAGTTTCTATATCATTCACGCCTTGACTTAATTAATTCAGATTAATTAACCATATTCCCTAAGTTTAGACTTAGGAAATATTTAAAAACTGGCTAATAATCTAATTAAGTCATTTCTAGGCGAGATTTCCAGAAATGATTTTTGGGTTTTGAAGATCTCATGTATTCTAGCCTCTCCACAAAATTTTGTGGCTCGAACACATCTGATGCTACAAAAACTAACAATAGAAAGTCACTTGTGAAAGATGAATCAACAAATAGATGTGAAGTGACCTTAATGATCCTCTTCCTAGAAGGAGGTTAAAGAAGGAGCTTACTTGCTCTTTAAGCAAGGTACAAAGATTTCTAGGATAAGGAGGTGTGGATTTGAGGGCTACATTAGAGGAATGCGCCTTGTAAAGGAGTTTCCCGATCCTAAAATCCTTATTGAACTTGACTTCGTCAATGGTTCTTGAAGAATTGACTTTTCAAAGGTATGGGACCACACGGGACCAAGTGGACCCAGTCTAGGATAAGGAGAGAGAATCTAGCAACCAGTGATGTTCTTAACCCAGACAAGGATGGGGAAGGATCAAAGCAAGAATTTCCAATTAAAGGTATCAAAGTGATCCTATGAGGTGCTAGCCTAGCGAATACCAAGGCAAAGTTTGATTTCAAAGCTAGGGCTTGGGTTATCTCACAACTCCATTATCAGAATGGCTTCAAATTTGGAGGAGGCCTTGAGGACATACTAGCGCAGTAGCGGCTAGGAGATTGAATTTTTTCTATGGCTATTTCATCGATAAAGTGATGCCCTATGCAACCCAACTTGGCTAGACCTAGAAGAGAAAGAGAAGAGGTGGAGAAAAATGTTCTTTGAGTGATCACCTATTGGTAGACCAGTTCCTAATCCCTTGGGGAGAATGGAGTCTAGGAGAACAATGAGAAAGGACTTCATGTTTCATTCAAGACCTTAAGGACTACTTCACTTGGCCTTTAGGGCAAGAAGAAGTGACCTCAAAGATTTTATACTTCGCTTTGCAAAAAGAGATGCTTATCAAGATAAACTCACTGCTAGAATTATCCCTGGGAGATTTCAATCAATTTGTGGGGTTATCTGGGCAAAGGTGAACCAAGTGCATCTTCCTCATCCAATAGGTGAATCTCGAGCAATCTTTGAACATCTTTGGAGATCCATGGAATGTTGTCTACTGCTATGGAGGCCGATGGCTTGTGAAAATTTCTGAATCTACACATCAGAAATTCTACCGCAATCATTGCTTTATCATCTCCTACTTGTTTTTACTTTCAACAAATTATTTAATTATTTAAACAATGATGAAAACACTATTGCAGACTACACATACATACAAATCATGAACTGAAAATAGAACGAGACAAATACACAAAGGACATCGTTATTTTTGGACAACATGTCCCTGGAAAAACCCAATGCAGGAAAATTGATGCAGCGTATAGAGGGTTTGTATTATTAAGCAAGCAGAATCTGAGTACAATAGGTTGCCTCTCACACTGGCTAACCTTTCAAAGAAATCTCGACAGCACATACGAGGGTTTATCTCATTCTCCAAGACACAACTAATCCACTGAATGGCTAACTCCGGCAAGCACTGCAAAAATCTCAGCACAATCTGCTTTGTGTGGGCCAGCATCTTGCCTCTGAGAGACTGCGTCACTTTTCTACTGGATCGATTTGCTCTCAAGAGCTTCGACTTCAGCCCCCCCAGCTCAGAACATCGAACTCCTAGCAAAATCTTGAACTCCCGTCGATTATCTCGCACTGCCACTGCAAGAACCCTCTTGGCCTACGCCATCTCTGCGTGAGCCCCTTCCTTGGTTGCATAGGCCTCTGCCCTAACTCTCTGATGATACTGATGCCTCTCTTCCTGGTACTTGTTGGCTCAGAACTCCCTTCCGATCCAACTCTCTACTATTGCCCCTCTCACTGCAACTCAGATCACCTATTCGATTTTCTTAGCAAACCTCACCCTAGAAAAATCGATTTGACTGATTACTTGGTGTATCTCCAACTGACCCTCAAGCCTCCTCTTATACTTTTCCTGTTGATGAATCAACAGTTAAGATTAAGTCCCTAAAAAATAGCTAAGATTAAAACAGACTTGATCCTCGTCTCTTAGAAGCTTCTCACCCATATTTTTATTAAAACCCATTAATATTTTTATTTTCTTAAGTTTAGACTTAGGAACCCCATTAAAAATATTAATTATTTTAATAACTCACAATCTAGGTGGAATTTCTCTAAACGATTTATGTGTCTTGGAGATCTCATGTGTTCTAGCCCCTCGACAAAATTTTGAAGCTAGAGCACCTTCGATGCTACCCAAAATCAACACTCTCTCTTAGCGAGGAATGTGCTCTAGCAATACTTCCCAACAGAAGTATCACACTAATCCATGGCATCGATCCTCTGTGATGCTGATGCTTCGCCTACTGCCCTTCATCCACTGCACTGTCGCATCCTGTACTGCTACCCATGACACTACCACTGTCACTGCTATACCTATACTGCAACTCTCTCTCAATATGCTCCATCATGCTGCCCAGAGCACTGCCACTGCTAATTGTTGCACTATAACTAAGTTGTTGAGAAGTAAACAACTGAAAAGTCATCCAAAAGTTGACATGTTGGTCAGACTGGATGCCTCGTGATGTTGAAGCTACCTCTGCTGCTAACCTGTGTTGACCCTCTGTTGCTACTGCGTTGTTGCAATCTGCTCTGTGTCTCCCGCACTGCTGCAACCTCCACTGCGTTGACTCAAACTCTGGCACTCTAGCTCTGCCATTGTTGCTCTATCATCCCTAGCACCAACTGTCTCTCATCATTCTTCTACTGTCATTAAGGGCTCCCGTAGCTATATGTGATACAAGAGTTTGGGCACCTCAAGGATCCTGCCCTAGTGTAGACCTCCCGACTACAGCTCAATATCGCCCCACCTCTCTATAGAGGTGAATGGGCACTTATGGCACAATCCCCATCATCGTCCTCTTTATCAGCTTTCGATGGAGTAGCTTTTGAGTCAAACTTCTCTTCCTTGCCCTTCTTCTGAGGGCACTTAGTGGCGAAATGTCCCAGTTCCCCACATCTAAAGCATCTGACTTTGGTTATGTCATTCTTTTTCCTCTTCTGCTTCCCTTGCTGTCTCGCTGATGCGAGAGTTGCATCCTCCTCTTCCTCCTTCTTGGCTCGGACTCCTTTGCCACTACTTTCCACCTTGGTTAACCGTCTGATCTCTTCCTGGAGAAGCGCTGCCCACATCTCCTCCCCACTAGGAAGAGAAGCCCTGCCCAAGATGCTCTGGGCAAAGGTCTCCCAGTCTTCAATGACTACATTCAGGGCAATCTTGACCATAAACTCAAGATCTGGTGTAGACCCCACGAAAGTCAACTGGTCTCGAATCCCTTGCAATCTGAGAAGGAATGGATCGATTTCTTCTCCCTTCTGCATCTAGAATTGTCTCAGTTGGTTCTCAAGCAACATCTTCCGTTGAACAAAAGTTCCTTCATACAAAGTGGTCAAGGCCTCCCACATCTCCCTTGTTGTGTCCTTTTTAGCAATATGTGGGACCACATGATCCTTGACCCCATCCAAGATATCATACTCTTCGCCTTTGCTTGAGCATCCTCATATTTATTGAGAGGATCAGCATCGTCCAGAACAACAACCACCTTCAAGGCATAATCCTTCATGCGATTCTTGTCGAAGACTGCTAGGATCCTAGCCTTCCAAATGACAAAGTTGGATGCTCCATCCAATCTCTCCTGATCCCTTAGTCCATTAACTGCCATCTTTGTTCAAACAAGTATAGAACGGGTTCTCTTCTCCCTCTCTCGATGCTTCCCCAGCAAGACTCGGATCTAGATTTCTTTGGTGCTAGAAATCCTCTAAGGAACAAGTTCCTTCTAGACTCCCTCTAAGTCCTGATTTCCTTCACGGAAATCCTCCCGCCAAATAATCTCGAATCACCCCTTCTCCAATCCTCCTTTGCTACTGCTCAGCGACTCGAACCTAGATTTCTTTGGCAAGAAATCCGTTAAGCAATGACTCCCTCTACCTTGGTTTCGTCTCCACAGACACTATTCTGCGACAACAGCGACAGCATCCCACTAGCACCACAGATTGAATCTACACTGCTCCTTCTGCCTTGGCAACTGACTGATCTGAACCCCTCAAGCTCTGCGCTGGCCCAGAAATCTGACTCAGTCACTGCATAAGCTCCTCTTGGCTACTACGTCTGCTCTAGCACTATGTCACTCCTTCAGCAGCTCCTATGGCTCTGAAACAACGTTTTCACTAGGGACAGTTGCCTCTCTACAGCAAATTTATTGGATCTCTTGGTTGATGGCTTCAGTGTCCTATCATATGCAATGCTCTAATAAGATGTGAGAATTTCTGCATCTACACATTAGAAATTCTACTGCAATCACTAGTTTATCATCTCCGACTTGTTTTTACTTTCAACAAGTTATTTAATTATTTAAACAACGATGAAAACACTATTGCAGACTACACATACATACAGATCATGAACTGAAAATAGAACGAGACAAATACACAAGGGACAACATTATTTTTGGACAGCAATCCCCAGAAAAACCCAATGCGGGAAAACCAGTGCAACATATAGAGGGTTTATATTATTAAGCAAGTAGAATCTGAGTACAATAGGTTGCCTCTCACATCGGTTAACCTTTCAGAGAAATCTCGGCAGCAAAAAATACATACGAGGGTTTACCTTCTTCTCCAAGTCACAACTAATCCACTAAATGGCCAACTCCGGCAAGCACTGCAAAAATCCCAACACAATCTGCTCTGTGTGGGCCAGCGTCTTGCCTCTAGGAGACTGTGTCACTTCTCTGTTGGATTGATTTGCTCTCAAGAGCTTTGACTTCAACCCTCCTGGCTCTGAACATCGAACTCCCAGCAAAATCTCGAACTCCTGTCGATTATCTCGCACTCCCACTGCAAGAACCCTCTTGGCTTGCGTCAGCGCTACGTGAGCTCCTTCCTGGGCTGCGTAGGCCTCTACGTTGCCTCTCTTGATGCTACTACTACCTCTCTACCTGGTACTTGTTGGTTCGGAACTCCCTTCCGATCCAACTCTCTGCTACTGCCCCTCTCACTGCAACTCAGATCACCTATTCGATTTTCTCAGCAAACCTCGCCCTAGAAAAATCGAATTGACTGATCACTTGATGTATCTCCAACTGACCCTCAAGCCTTTTCTTATACTTTCCCTGTTGATAAATCAATGACCGAGATTAAGTCCCTAATCAACTGCTAAGATTAATATTGACTTGATCCTCGTCTCTTAGAAGCTTCTCACCCATATTTTTATTAATAACTATTGTAACATTATCTAGTTTTGATAAGTTAGCATATTGGTCAAATAATTTTGAAAATGTTAAGATAGGATACGAATGCAAAAGAATGAAAAGTTAAAATGTTAGGAAAATTTGATGCCTTATAGGCATCCATATCAATAAAATGTTAGGTGTTAGCTGCCCTAAATAAATAAAGTAAAGGAAAATAAAATGTTAGGGAAGCAAAAGAAAAAGAAAGCTTCATTTATGTTTTTGAAAATGCACAGGTTGCTAGTCTAAATGCACCATAATCAAACATCCATTGTGTTTTCATGTTCAGAAGAAATACAAAGAAGAGTGAAGGTTACTCTAAGGTTTATATGCTTATTTTGGATATTAACACTATACTAGGTTTTTAAAAAGCCCATAACCTAAGTATTAATCCCATATCGCCCCTCCACCAATCCATTCCCTTCATATCATTTCCCTAAGTTCATACCCCCTTTATATTTCATATTTCCCGACATCACATTAAATGTCAATTCCTGACCCCACCAATTCATCCCATCACATCCGTTAATTCTCCACCATATCACTCTTCAAATTTGCCTATCGCCTCTCATCTGATAATCCTCATGCCATTTTGACCCCCCTTCGCCATCCGAGCTTTACTACCGAGGGGGTCCGAAATGGGCGGTATACCAAACCGCGCCCCGCCCCTATGTGGCAATTCCACAGTGTTTCGGACCCCCCATGAGAAAAACCACAAACCGCTCAGCCCCCCTCCGAAAAGTTGAATTCCTTATTCCCGATACCGCTTACCTAACCGTTGTGCATCATCCATTCCTCTGCTGCCACCTCATCTGTCTGTTAACCCCATCAAATCATATTCATTCCTCCATAATCAATCCGTTAAGCAATTAATCTGCTTAGTTGTTAACTCAACGGACCCGCACCACCAATGGAAAACCAAAACTCCTATATAAACCTTCTTCTTGTCTGTTTACAGGTTACAGAGTTCTTGTTTTATCACTGCCATTGCTTTGATTACAGGTTGCTCGCCAGATCCCGACACTGTCAACTGCCAGCGACACTACCTGTCTGATCATTTTCAAATTATTACTTATGTTCCTGGCCCCAGAACTTTCTATCTATCTGTGAATTGTCTCCTTTCCCAATCAACTTTTCAGTATCAACCTTAGCCATCATGCCTCCCAAGGACAAAGGACCAGAGAAAATTGTTAATCCTCTGATCTATCCTCGTGTAGATCTTCATCATATCCCTATGGCTGATAGAGACTACAAGATCCACGAAACACTCTGTGAGCTCGACCTCTTCGAGATGTACTGCTGGCTCGAAGATAAATACCTTGATAAATCAGATGATATCCAGCTGCGAGAGTCAAACCTACCTCATTACATCTTTCCTCGTACCCACAGCACCCCTGATTTCATTAGAAAATGCCATGCCTCATATTTGCCAAGCCAAAGGGCCATAGTCAATCCCAATGGACAAATTTTATTCACCATAACCCCTCATGCTATTGATCAAATGATGCAAGTCCCCACAGTCAACAATAGCACCCCATTTTCTTATGAAGCTCTGGTTGAAATTTACCAGAAACTAGACTTTGCTAAGAGAGCCCAAACTCTTGAATTATTCTTAACACAAGAAGCTGCATTACCAAAGAAAAATCCTCTGTATCCCTCATCCATATTCCCTAAGAGAGCCAAGAAGATAATCATTGTCATTTCTTACCTCCTTGGCTATTACTCTGACCAATTGGTAGATGAGGCCATTATAAGGATTTTATCCATCTCTTCTAATGATGCTAAGCCCTCACTTATGTTCAACTTCAGCCATTTTCTTGCAGAGTCTATCCATTAGCAGCTGGTCAAGTTTCCCATAGAGGAGGTATTTAAATATGCCTCTGTCTTAATCTACATGTTCCTATACTTTCATGGGGACAACATGAACTTGTCATTGCAAAAGCTAGATGAGAAAGGAAACCAGCAGTTGGTTATTTTATGGACCACTCTGGTTATGAAAGAACAAAAAGCAGATACTTACAAACAGTTTACTGAGATGTTTGTCCATCCAACCATAGGCCTCCTAAGCAGCAGAACTGAACCAAGAATTAGTGAAGAAATCAAAAAGGTCTTGCAATTGTCAAAACAGGTACAAACAGGAGACTAGTACTTATATGAGAATTACACAGAGATAAGGATTTTTGGATGTGAGTTGCCACCATATAAGCTGCCAAAATTCCTCCCAATGAGGATTTTTGCCTTAGAATACATCAGGCAAATGATCAACATGGATGAAGTCCATTTTGTTGCTGCCAAGAAAAAGTCTCAGTTTAAGATAAAAATGAAGGTTGGTCCATTCAATTGCAACAGCACGGCAGCAGGTCAAGAGGCTGACAAACTACTCAGGGAAATACAGTTTAATCTTAGTTTTACCTGGTCCTATGATCCATTAGGTAAAATTTCCAGACTAAGGGTAGAAACCAAGTCTACTCCTTATTTTCACACACCTAGGCCAGAGATAAAAAAAATATAAGAATCAGCAAGAGTGGGTTGAGAACATATTACAGGGGGCAGAAGAATAGCAGGTCTCCTCATCAACAGTGCAGACTTCTACAATGTAAGAAAAGACAGCCAAGAGGAGTAGAGAGGAAGAGTCTCCTTTAGGGACCAATATCTTTAGTGAGGGATTTAAAATCATGTACAAAAAGAAGGCTAAGCTTAGCTCTAGACTAAGCCTTAGCAATGATCCAGAGCAGCAAACTCTTATCACCACTAATGAGCCTCTTGTATCCTCATTAGAGGGTGATCAGTCTACACAGTCTCCTACCACCTCCACAACCTCACAAGAGCAGTGGCAGATTATGCACACAGGTACATCTACTTCAAGCGAGCCAAAGAAGAGCATCATGGATATCTTCAAGGAAATAAAGGTCAGAAATGAAGCCTTGAAGATAAACACATACAACCAATTTTGGAAACAAACCTCTGGTACACAAAGCAGGCTACTATCATCTTTTGCCTCAAAGAAGGGGAAAATGCAGATGGCATTCCTTCAGGCACAAGTTCCTCAGCCCAAAGAAGCATCAGATTATAAGAAGACATCTTTTGAGTTTGATGTCAAGGACATACATCACATTGACCAAATGGAGATGCATAAACAGACTGGAGAAATGATCTTCTCTACTGTAACTAGCACAGCTATGACCTTGTCCAAATTACAGGTCACACTAGCAAATGTTTAGTCACAGTTAAAGATGGAGAAAGTTTCAGCTCTTGCCAGAGATACCAAGATTAAAACCTTGGAAGATTTGGTAATTAAACTTGGTCATGATCCTGCAAACATCAATGTTGTAGAGGAGCTAATCAAAAAGAAGAATTTGGATATAGTAGCACTAAGGAAACAGTTGAAACTCCTAGCTACTGAAGATCCTCTAGCCAAGGATATCGTAGAAACAGAGACTGAAAAGGTAGACATTATGAAACTCATCATCGAGCAGACTGCTCAGCTTAAGCAGATGGAGACAGAGATGGAGAAACTAATCAAGGAAAAGGACAAGGCTACTAAATAGACTGCTCCTTTAGAAGCACTTCCTATCACAGAGATTCCCACTGCCATATCAGCTACCAACAATACAAGAGAGGTTGCAGACCAGTTGGCCAGTGCAGTTCAAAATATGTCCCTGCAGACTGAAGAGATTAAGAAACTGCAAGATCAAGTAAAACTACTAGAGGATCATCAAAAGAAGTGTGACATTTTTCATGCAGCAGAGCTTCAGAGAGCTCAGAATCAAGTTGAGACATGGAAGAAGTCAACCACTCAGTCTTCCATTGGCTACACTCTTGGTAGTGTCAAAGAAATTATCTGCAACAACATCATAGAGGAGATTGATGAAATCTAGCCATGTATCCAAATCATTTTTGAGCAAAAGGAGTTAATGGAAAAGGAAAACCAGACAATTGCAAATATAAATGCTCAACTGGGAGAGATGCCTTCTACAGCCAACAGCATAATAAGGTTTCTCAATTCTAAGAACAAGTATGAACTAGATGATCTAGGAGTGGATGACAAGACTGGAACCATTCTGGAGGTAAAGAAAGTCCTGACTAAAAATAACTTGGTAGTGCAGTTAACTGAGAAGTGTCACACTCTGGAAATTGCACTCAACAGATTTTTCACAAGAATTGATGCATTAAACAAGAAAGGTCTTCCTTCACTCTTTGTCATCAATGATAAGCTAATGACCAAGGAGGATTACTTGAAGAAGCTACAAGACATTGCCAAGGACATAGCCAAGCCCTCCAACATCAAAGGTTCCATGACAGGCAAAGCATTCTACGAGGCCATCAGTAACATATGTTTTATTCAAAATGAGATAAAACATATTTTTACTGTAAAACCAACTTTTGCCAAGTATATTGAGGTAGATGAAATCTACCGTAGAGTAACTAAAATATCAATTCCAAATGAAGAACGATGGGAAAAGTTGTGTGAATATCAGGATTAGAGGACATATCAACATAGCCAGCACAGCACCAAAATAGTGGCCACTCAGCAACAATTTTCCATCAAAACAAGGCCAGATGTTCAGATTCATTCTTTTGGACCGAATTGCTTCTCTTTCTGTTAAATTTTAAGTAATAATAGCAATAATGTCACTCAGGCATTGATTGTAATATTTTGTATTTTTGTTTAAATATTTCATTATGATTCAGGATTGCACCCTCGAGCTAGTTCCCAATTAGATTTGTACTAAGCTGGAGCATTTTTTATTGAATAAAAGATTATGGATTTACTTCATATGGCTTGTCTCTCTGTGAGTTATTTTCTTATGTTTTTCATTATGTATTCCTCATATAATTTATTTCATTTACAGTCATCCGACTGAAAATTTAATCAGTTTCATTTTGAGTCTGCTGTGAAGTTGTAGTTTAATTAAGAGATTAATTTACAAAACTGTCTGTTCTTGTAAATTCCTCTTTGAATTTAAATTGCACAAGATTTCTGAAATTACTTGATTATATTTTGTTAATTAAGAAAACACAGTTTTCTTAATTTCTGCTTATAAATGGTGAAATACTCTCACTGAATATTAAATCATTTATACTTCTCTATATTCTTCTTATCCATCACACTTAAAATCAAAATAACCATATGTATTTAAAGAAAAACCTTTTTTTTATTAAGGATCTTTCTAAGTTTAAGGCACCTGTTAAAAAGCAGTTCACTAGTCATCCAACCATTAGAATCAAACAAAATATTTTAGATGCTTTGGCATAGCCAATTGACCTTAAGTTATCTCAAAGGACAACAATACCCATTAATATTTTTATTTTCCTAAGTTTAGACTTAGGAACCTCATTAAAAATATTAATTATTTTAATAACTCAATCCGAGTGGAATTTCTCCAAACAATTTCTAGGTCTTGGAGATCTCATGTGTCATCCTCCTCTACCTCCTTTTCTGCCTTCGCTAGCGCTATCTTGGAGTCAAACGCCTCTCCCTTGTTCTTCTTCCTCGAACACTAGTTCACATAATGACCCAGTTCCCCACAATTGAAGCACTTAACCTTGGAGAGGTCATTTTTCTTCCTCTTCTCCTGCTTCCCCGCAGATGCCAAAGCTGCATCCTCTTCCTATTCCTTCTTGATCCAGACTCCTTTGTTGCTACTTCTCGTCTTGCTCAGTCGTCTGATCTCTTCTTGGCGAAGAGCCGCCCATAATTCTTCCCAATCTGGAATATTCGCCTTGCCTAGTATACTCTAGACAAATGTCTCTAACTCCTCGGAGACTGCGTTTAGTGCAGTCCTCACCATCAACTCCTGATCCGACATGGCCCCTATGGAAGTCATTTGGTCCCAGATCTCCTTCAATCGCCTGAGGAAGTGATCTATCTACTCCCCCTTCTGCATTTGGTATGACCGCAGTTGATTCTCAATTAACATCTTCTGCACAGAAGTATGTTGGTACAACGTCTTCAAGGCGTCCCACATTTCCTTTGTCGTCTCCTTCTCGGCAATATGTTGGACCACATGATCCCTAACCCCATCAAGCATGATGCATTTTGCTTTGGCCATTGCCTCCTCGTACTTCTCATTATCAGCCAGGTCAACTGGGATAGCCACTGTTCTCAAGGCGAAGGCCTTGATGCGATGTCTATCTAGAACGGACAGGATCTTGGCCTTCCAGACCACAAAGTTGGATGCCCCGTCCAGCCTGTCCTGATTCCTCAATCCATTCATGGCCATCTCTCTCCTCTTCCTTTTCGACTCCTCTGAGTCTCTACTTCCCTCTGGAAGTTCTCTCTTCGACTCCTCTGAGTCGCTACTTCCCGTCTGGAAGTTCTCTGCTAGACTCCCTCTGAGTCTTGATTTCCCTCCTGGAAATTGCCTACCAACCGTCAAGTCGCACCTCTCCAATAACCTGTGCACCTGCAACACTGATCCGAATTCCTTGGCTAGAAATCTGCCTCGATAGCGACTCCCTCTACCTTGGTTTTGCCCTGTTAGGTATTGTTCTGTCCATAGCACCCCACCAGCTTCACTCCTCGCAATCTACCCACAACTTCCTAAACCCCAGCAGCTGAAGGACTAAGCCTCTAGGCTCTACGCAATCCCAACACTGGCTGAAATGCTCCCCTAGCCAACTGCGTCAACCCTCCTGGTCTCTGCATGAGCCTCTTTCTTCCCTCCTCAACCTCTGCGTTGGCCTCTCTCTGGTCCGAACTAATGACGCAATCCCTCTGTGTCAACCCTTCTTCTGTCACTTTCTGCAAGGAACAGCTGCTGTCACTCGGGACAGTTGTTTCTGCTGCAAATGCTCTGCTTTAACTGGTGCCTTCAGCTCTCCTGCGATCTGCAACCACACTCTGATACCATGTTGAAATTTCTAAATATAACCATTAGAAATTTTATCTGTATTCTTCTAGTTTATTTCTCCTACTTGTTAATTACGAACGAGTTATTTAAACATATAAACATCGAAATAAACACAATACAATCTCAACCATCCACAGATCAACAGCTGAAAGAAATAGCAAACACACAAATGACACCATTATTTTTGGACAACTCGTCCCCAGAAAAACCCAACTTGGGAAAATCGGTGCAGCAATTCTGAGAGTTATTTATTATGCAGTATATCCTTGAGTAAAACTGGGTGCCAAACTAACTCACCCGATAGAGAAAAATAACCAGCAGTAATACCTCTCTATTCGGAAGCAGATATTCAGAAAATCTGCTCCACGAAACCCTCTCCAGCACAACTGAAGCACTGCGTCAGCCCTTCTGGCCTCTGTGCAGCCTCTACGGCCTTCTGTGTCATTCCTGCTACCCTCTGCGTGGATGACGCAGACCCTTCTAGCTCTGCATTGTCTTTGTTGGGCTCTACGTGGCTTGCTCTGGCTTCTACGCCTGCCTCTCTACCTCTGCTCTGGTTTCTCGACACTATCTCTGCCTCTTTGTCCAGTACTCACTGCCCCTCCCTGCAAACTGATCACTGATTCGACTATACTTAGCAACCTCACTGTAGTAAATCTAATGACTGATCACTTTGGTGTGTTCTCCAACTGACCCTCAAGCCTCCTCTTATACTTTTCATGTTGGTCCTTCAACGGCCGAGATTACATCTCTAATCAATGGCTAAGATTAGATTTGGCTTGATCCATGTCATTTAGAACCTTCTAACCCAGTTTTATATTAATACCCATTAATATTTTATTTTTATTAAGTTTAGACTTAGGAACTTCATTAAAAATATTAATTATTTTAATATCTCCTAAACCGGGTAGAATCTGCCTAAACCATTTCTGGGTTTTGGAGATCTCATGTGCTTTAGCCTCTCCACCAATTTTCATGGCTAGA
Source organism: Pinus taeda (assembly GCA_000404065.3). NCBI lineage: Eukaryota > Viridiplantae > Streptophyta > Pinopsida > Pinales > Pinaceae > Pinus > Pinus taeda. The sequence continues at coordinate 82,389 of APFE030172596.1, forward strand.
GCACATCCGATGCTACCCCAAATCAACACTTAATTCCTAAATTGTATATCATGATAAATTGGTGGTAATTTGGGTAGTAGCCGAAGTGACCTTAGACTTGACTTGCCTTGCCTTAGGAACCTTGAGTGCTACTAGGGAATCTCCCTTTTGTTGGACTTGTCCTTCACTAAAACAGGGAAAGTAGTTGTCTAGGTAATAGTGGCTTCCATGTTCCACTCATCTTTGCACCTTCTTAAGGCTTTGAACTAAAGTGCAAGATTGTGTGATAACAAGCTTAACACCCAATTGGTTCATGATCTCTATTTAAAGAGCATGGAGGGCCATTTGATAAAGTTTGATTTGCTAAAAGGTCATTTGCTAAAGATCGATTTGCTAAAGGGTCATTTGCTAAATAAGTCCTAGCAACTTCTTTTCCCCTCGAAGTCCAAGTACAACTCCCTATAAATCATCTAGTGTGAGAAAACCTCTTTTTTCTTTTCCTTTTTTCTTTTTTATTTTTTATCTAGAGGAATTGACCACAGGGCTGAAGCTCATATTCGCGTGAAACAAGGTCAATTCCAAGCACAACCATCATAACCTCTAGGTGAACTCATACCCATGCACAGCCCACAAGGTAAATTGGGGGGATTTGAACCTCAAATCACATACTTCACATAAGACTTCATATCACAGCCATTGCCAATCAAGCTGCTCCCTGGGCCGTGAGAAAACCTCCTCAAAATCATCAGGCATGACAGTTTGTGAAGCGAACAAAGTTCCTTCTAAAGATTAATTACTCCAAAAGACTTGGAATATGAAATTATTCATTAAGGATATAAATAATATATTAAATATGTGAATAATAATGAATGAATTACAACGAGAAAGAGAGGCTTGCTTATATACCAAGCAAGTGTCTCTTCATGAAGAGTCATGTCCTATTAGACATGCCTCTTCAACCTAATTACTGGCTTAACTAACTATTATTTATGATTATTATCTTTTACATTATATTTATATTATTTATGTATTTTATTTGTTACATTGCCTCCTTCTTCAAAAAGCTTTGTCCTCAAAGCTTGTCGATGACAAAAGGCTTGATCTCCTTTTCAGCTTCAAAAGTCTTTGTCTCGGAATAGTCATCCTCGTCAATACAAGCTGATATGATCTTCTTAGTGACAAACAAAATTGTCGCACTGAGAAAGGATCAGACCATCCCAGATTAATCTTCTGTATAGCATTCTGATCACTAAAATTGTGTAATGACTTGTCAGCATAACACGGAATTGATGTTACGTCATTATTCTCTGAAACATTAATTTGTTGTCTACGGCTTGAATTGTCCTAATACACAGCTTGGTTGATTTGTCTATTCTCATGATTCAAATGTCGATATAAAGGTTTTAGATTTTCATCTGGCGAAGATGTTGTTGAATTGGTTATGAAACATTCACTTGGGATGTCCATTGTCTGAATTGCAACATCTACGTGTGTCGTTTCTTCAACTGGCTTGTCTTCTTGAGTTGTCATATTCACTGGATCGGTATTCGTTCCCTTATTTTCAACTTGAACTATTGTGACTGGAGATTTCGATACTTCTTCTTGAGTGACTTGTTCCAACTTATCTTTTAATGCTTTATTATCCTCCTTAAGTTTCTTAGTTTGATTGAGCAGAATTTGATTATGGTTTCTCAGACGTAAAAGTTCTTTGGTTTTTGATTCATCAACCTTATTTTCAGTGTTTTGAATTTTAAGTTTTTCATCTTTTAGGTCTCTGATTTGTTCTAATAAATTTTTATTAACGTTCTTTAAACGCAAAGTTTCCTCTTCTTGTTCTGATAAGTGCTTCTTGAGTTCTTTCTTTGTGACCTTAGTCTTCTTCACTTGCGCAAGTAATTTTTCGACGTGGTCCTTGAGACGAGAATTTTCTTCGTCCTTTTCCATTATTTCTTTGTAATGCATATCCACAAGATTTTTATGTTCGCGTTCTAACACTTCCTTGCTTTGTTGAATTTTGGCTATTTTGTCATTCTCTTGATATTTTCGCTGCAATTTCTTGGTACATTGGATTATATCATTTGGTAGAAGCGATGATGGGCTTTCAACTTGCAATGTGGATTCTATTTTTTTCATTTCCTTATGTCTTGTCATTAATTCTCTCATTTTTCTTACTATTAATTGTTTATCTGCATCATTAAGTTCGACTAAGGTAAAAGTTTTGTAACAATTTGTGCAAACAACATTTTGATTTCTGAATGATTCTTGATTAGGGTATCCTTTTGAACAAAAAGGACATAGTGCAAAGAAACCGTTGTTCTTTGTGGACCACTTCTCTCTTTTCTTCTTCTTCTTTTTTTATATATAATTTTTTTAACTCTCTTTT
>APFE030172601.1:2463-15893 GCA_000404065.3 Pinus taeda
TTTTATAACATTTTAAACCCAAAACCCTTAACCCTAAAGCCTAAACTCTAAACCATAGGTATTTTATAACATTTTAACAAGTGTTTTCTTACTTTATTTTAAGTTTGTATTAAAATAATTTACTAAAGTGTTATAAACCGTAAACCCTAAACTATGAGCATTTTCTAGAATTTTAAATCCTAAACCCTAAAGCCTAAGCATTTTATAACATTTTAACAAGCATTTTATAATTATTTTTTATTAAAAGAATTTATCAAAGTGTTATAAATCCCAATCCCTAAACCATAAACTGTATCCATAAACACTAACAATTTGATAACATTTTAAAATACATTTTACAACATTTTAAAATAGTATTTAATAAATTTTTATAACTCTAAACCCTAAACCCTAAACCCCAAACCTTAAACCTTAAAACCTAATCATTTAATAACATTTTCAAAAGTGTTTATTAAAATAATTTAGTAAATATTTATAAATGTTAAGCCATACACCCTAAAACCTAAACCATAAAATCTAAACCCTAAACCCTAAACCCCAAGCCCTAAACCCTAAACCATAAACCCTAAGAATTTTATAACATTTTAGGAAGAATTTTGTAACTTTTATTTAAATGTTTATTAAAAGAATTTACTAAAGTGTTATAAATGCTAAACCATAAACAAAAAACCCTAAAACCTTAAAAAAAAACATAAACCCTAAACCCCTAAATGGAAACCCTAAACCCTAAACCGTAAACCTTAGACACTCATCATTTTATAACATTTTAAAAATTGTTTTGTAACTTTTATTTAAGTGTTTATTAAAAGAATTTACTAAAATGTTGTAGACCCTAAACACTATACCCTAAACATAAACCCAAACCCCAAACCTTAAACCCTAAACCCTAAACCCTAAACCTTAAATCCCAAACCCTAAACCCTATACCCTAGTCATTTTATAACATTTTAAAAAGTATTTTGAAAATTTTATTTAAGTGTTTATTAAAATCATTTACTGAAGTCTTATAAACCATATTTCCCAATAATCCACCCAAGCTTTAACCCTCGCATTACAATAAAAGGGCTACAATATGATTACATCAAGAAGATATGGATGATTTAGTGACTATGTTGTGAGAATGATGCACTCTCCCCATTTTATAAGATAGGCCACTTAGGAAAATAATAGAAAATGGATCAATTGTGCAACAACCTAATATAAGTTATTACATTATATCCACATGTATGCAGTTTAGTGAAGATGTAAAAGTGTCATGTGGTTGTTGGAAGCCACCTCCAAAGTTTCATGGTGTTTAAGCTAAGGATCCACATTTCAAGCACTCCTCATGACATGGTTTTGTGCCCTCAATACAACAACTTAGCATCTTAGTCTATGACATGTGCTTGTAGTGGTCCTAGGGAGGAGTGATTTTACTCCTAATGCATGTTATGATGATCCAAACGTATGTAGGAATGCAACAAAATAAAAATATAAACATAAACATAAAGTTGAAGAAGAAATAAAACTTCATGTCATTAATATCAAAGAATTGAAATATTCTTACATATAAAATGGAAATAAACTATCTTGGTCAATGGTAGCTTATCTCAAAGAAGAGATGTGGTGGCTACATGTTGTAGTTATGCCTCTAAAGCTTCAACAATCATTCTAGAATATATCTATAATATATGTACATAGTAACCATTTTAGGGTGGGTTACAACTATGGCTGTAAAAGTTCACAATATATATACGAGGTTTTATTAGATGTCATAAACATCAAAACTATGTCATATTATATTAACACTAAAATTTAAATGTAAATAATTTTTAGGGTGTGGTATAACTATGGCCTCAACAGTTCAACTGCACTGCACTGTAAGACACATGTTTTAATGGGCATGACTATTTAAATTGTAACACATATTTGAGAGTAAGAGGCACACATTAATATCAATGTTAATAGTAATACTAACATTAATGATAATACTAGTATCAATATATTAACAATAATATTAATATATATTATACTAGTATTAATATATTAACATTAATATTAATATATATTATATTTACTAATATAAAACACGACATGTTGTTATGTATATTACTTATATTAATGCTTTAAAGTAATAATACTAATAAATAATCAATAGTATTGATATTCATAAATTATGGTTTTGTATATTAGTAAATAATCAAACTATTAATACTTCATGTGGCTTAATAGATTAATAAATGATTAATTATGACCTATTATAATTGTTAGTCTTTAATAAGATTGAAAATGATGAATTATAATTAATTAAAGTTAACCATTAATGATTACGTCATCCACATTAACAATTTGAGCTAGTTAACAAAATATATCAAATGATTACATTTAAAAATATTTTTACATAAATAATTATTAAATGAAATTATTAAGAATATATCAACCTTATTATTAATAACATTAATGTTAATATTTGTATTGTCAATGCTCTATTTAATTATTATTATTATTAATGTCTAAAATGTAACTATTATGAACATTATTTATGAATATTAATGATAATACATAAATCTTATAATTAACTTTTATTAATGTTAATATATAGCTTAAATGTGATAATATTAAAAGTATTCTAATAATGTATATTTTTTATTTAATATATGTGTAATATTTGTATTTATAGATAATAATATATTAATGATAAACCTAATTTTATAGAGTATATTTATTAAACATATTCTATTAATTTTATTTTACTAATAATAGATTTATTGAGCGTGATTTCATATATTAGTTAATATTATATGGTGGAATTATTTTTTAATATGTTAATTTTTATTTGAAAATATAGATTCTTAGTACTTATTATTTAATTAATTATATTTTTTAATATATGTATTCTTAATATAAAATTTATTATTGTAATATTCAAAGAAACCAAACCTTTTTTATACAAAATCTTCAATCACTTACAGCAACCAGTTGTTTACTTCCATCTTTATAAGATAAGTATGTACCTTGGTTATTTTTAATTAAATCTTAATTTAAAACTCAAAACCTAAATATGGAACTAATTTCGCTATTTTTAATTAAACCTTAATTTAAAACTCAAAACCTTAATTTGAAACTCATTCGTGCACAATCTTAGTTATTCTTTAACAAGTGGATTGCATTGCAATTCTATTACATTACAATTTTCCAAGAAGAGTTGCAACCTATGTTGGCTAAGATCTCATAGGAAGCTTCACCTCAATCAAAAACTAAAAACCTAGATTTGAAACTAGTTCCTACACTATCTGAGTTATTCTTTAACAATTGTACTGCATTGCAATTCTATTGTATTATAATTTTGCAAAAAGAGTTGTAGTGTATATTAACTAAATTCTCATAACAAACTTCAACCAAAACCATTTGGAAGAACATAAGACCATTGTTACATGTGGTCATAAGCATATACAACTTTCACTTATATTTACATATTCAATAAAAAAAGATGAACGGATGTTAATTGTGAATGTTGTGTGATAATTAAATTAAAGCATAATATAATTTTAATTACTCTACTGTAGCTTTCATCATATTGAGCACTAAATTCTTCATTGTATCAACAAATTAGGATTTAAATAATTTACTTTATGTTAAGAAAATAGTTATGCCACGTAGGCTAGATGGGAATATTACAAATGGAACATGTGTTAGAATTATTGCTTACTTTACAGTTGATCGGTAGTTGTTAGATGTTAATGAAATATTCTCTCAGCATTTATCTTTGATTTTTGAATAATTTGGATCCACCAAGTATTATTACTAGGGAATAAAAATTGAAAAAATATTTTTCTTTGTGTTGAATTTTTCCAATTTGTTATGTATGTATGTATAAAATTGAATAAATTCTAAAAAGAAAATACAAATAATATAAATCTATAATTAGGATACAAAAAATTGATTGTATCCCAATTATGTGCTCAAGATAAAATTGTATAAATCCACATTTGCAAACGAATATGACATTTTCATTAAATATAAGGGTTGTTACTAAATAAATTCATAGGTTAAGTGAGGGATTTTTGTTAAAAAACTTTTTCCTATACACCTTATATTAATGGTTCATGGAATACTTGGAATATTACAAAATTTCTTCTATTTTTATATTTTGAATAGTATATTATCATCAAACATTTTAGACTAATTAAACTCGATCTCCCAAATAATTTTAGAGAAATGAAGATCCTTCAAAGAATGTAGGATTTATGTAATGTATGTTTACTTATCAAGCATGTCAAAAATACATTTTAAATCAATGGCAAAAGAAGAAATGTCCATGAAGACTCACACATTAATCCACTTTAATATGTATGGATTTATGTCTCTCATTTTTCGAAAGCTAACATGTATTATTATAATTTCATTTATAATTTGCAATAAAATAGAACAAATATATGTTTATGAAAAATATGGATGAAGTATTGTGTAACGTCACAATGTTTTATCTCCATGTTTGAAAAATAGATAGGGTAGTGTTGGGTTGTGTTATATTCTTTCCACGACTAACCTACGTAGTGAACCGAGGGGTTAGAGGGGGGGCGTAGCCCCCCCTTTGTTGCGCCAATTGCGCAGCGGGGGGGTCACAGGGGGGTGGCAGGCCCCCCTATCCCGGGGGTTTGAGGGCGAACCTACCTATGGCTTTTTCGGTCCATGGTTTTGGACGTGATGGTTTTCGGTCCATGGTATTGGATGCTTCGGCATGTATAAATATATATTTTAACATTGAAAGGAATATAATGAAAAACCACGCTAGTAGTCTCGTTTTTGAGATCCAGTGGGAAATCTCTGTGTATATGTGTTCTATGTGTTATGCTCTCGCATTTTTTATTTTTCCTGTGATTTAGAATTCATATGCAGGTAATTTCTTTACGGGGTTAAAACCTATAGGTAGAAGATTATTTACTTTTCAAAAGAAATGGAGGAAACTAAATCCCTTGAACTTTAACTCTTTTTGCAGTGATCCAGGGATGAGAAGACAATTGAAAATGGCTCACAATCAATATAAAAATGGAGTTGTATAAATAGAGAACAATTATATAATTGAGGCTACTAAGTATAGGATAAATGACCTATATTTTCCCAAGTCTCTTAGGCGTAATCCTATAAAACCAAAATTTATATTTTGAAGCGTTTTTTGTGAAATATGTTTAAAGAAAAAAAACTAAAGGAGGAATTCATTTGTATGAACAAAATGTATCACATTTCTCTATATGTCAGCGTCTAGTATATATTCATGTTCGTATAAAAAAGAGGATAAGTAGGATTCAAGAAAAACAAATCATTGTAGTGAATCAATATGTGAATTTTTATTAGGATGCATGTTCCTCAAGATCACAATAAATTCCTTTAGTTATTCAAGGGAGTGAGAAGAACGTTGTCCAAAAATATGATATCGATGTAAAATATGGGCTAGATCTAGAACCACAAAAGGAAAGTTGAGTAAACATTACATATTTACCCCTTCGTCCTAGAAGATTTAAATATGGATGTAATTACTGATGAAGTTAAGTATGCCTCCTAGGATATATTCCAACCATATTCAATGGAATTCTTCCATCGGTGAAAATTAAAAAAATTTCAGAGGTGGTCTATTGTGATTCCTTAATGCAGAGTAGTGTTTGGGATATGGTTCTTTTCATGCCATTATGGATTTATTTCAAAATTATGGTGGCTAAATTTTTTCAAAAGAAAGTGCAATGGATATTTAGAGGGAGAATACTCTTTTTGATCAACTTATTTTCCTCGTTAAGAAGAAGTATTATCTTTCTTGTTTGTATCAAGGTGTTTGCACTATGCTATTGGTAAAATTTGTGTTATGTGGATTGAACTAGGAAAAATTAATTATTTTGATATAACATAAACTATTTTGTTTTCTCAACAATTATATTTCTTACTATAAATGGATGATTGTCGTTGATATATGTGCAGAGGTGTCTTGTGGCACTAAAATCATCTATATTTCAGAAGATATCATATGTTAAATTATCATCTACATTACATGCATGGCATTGATGATAGGATCTTAACATGCACTAGGATAAGTGGACTTCCCACTAGGACCATCACAAGGACACAACATAGTCTAGGATGTTGAGTGGCTCTATTGAGGGATTCTTGCTTGTAGAGTGTAATACATGGACTTTGTTTTAAATTAGGATATGCCGAGGAGCACTAAAGATTGGAGCCTTTTTATAGAGAGAAAAAAACCATGTAATGAGGAGTGATTGAAATGTGGAGCCTTAGCTTGGAGACCCCACCACTTTGGAGGTGGATTCCAACCACAACATTATGCTTGTATATATTCAATAAATTAATATTGATGTGGATATACCCTAATAGCTTATATTAGGTTTTTTTGCACTTGGTCCATTTTATATTGCTGGGATAACTCAACTATCTTATAAATTGAGGAGAGTGTCCTCATTCTTGCAACTTTATCACTATATAATCCATGTATTTTTGTTGTAATCATGTTGTCGTCATTTTATTTTGTGATGCAAGGGTTAAATATTGTCTAGACGATGGTCACTAGGGATTGCGTGAGATAAAGTTAAGAAAAGTATTTCAACACTAGCATTGACATGTTGCATGACATAATATTTGTGAGACAAATCCTTAGAAAATAGCTCCAACATTTGATGCTAATGAAGATTGTGTCATACAAGTTAAATATCCTTTAGGACCTATTTTATGAAATAAAACATTCCAACTGTGAAATTATTTATTTGATGCTATCTTTTAGTGGAGGATTTTAAGGTCCTAGGATATCTTAGCGAGATTCCTTGATAGCCTACAATATTGTTGGCTAGAAATTGCAGATGGTAGATGGTCTAGCTAGGACATGGAAGGACCTACTGTCTTTGCTAGGGTGGACTAAAAAGTATTATTGTAATAACTTAGAATGTCTAAGACATTTTTTTATCTTAATTTATGTCGTAATGTGAATTGTGCCCTTGTTATCTAAAATTGTGTCTTGCATTTCTAATGATTCCACCTATTTTCTTATTTATAGCAGAAAAATAGGGTATTATGAAATTGAGAGTGATGTGAGCAAGGGCTGTAACAAACTCTCCATATCAGCATCCAACATCACACAAAATATTAATATTTATTGTATTAACCATGGTAAATCAATTACCATGTTCAACAACAATTATGTCATGATCACATTCATTCATTTGTAACTTTTACTAGTTAACGTAGAACAAAAATGTTTTGAAGGATTTAAATTCATATTCCACTATATATTGCAAATAATAGTATCTATTTTGAGAGTGTTTTGGATGTCTATCACTTCTTAAGGAAGAATTAGTAACCTAAAATACTTCGAAAATCCCAATATTAGAAGTTTTCATCTTTTCCTCCAACTTTTTGATGTAGAATTTTTGGACATTACACCACATAACCTTGTAGTGTTTTAATTGTGTAATGTCATGCATATAAAAATTCATTCTCAATTGATAAAAATATTTATACCTATAATTTATTGAAATTAAAAAAAATAGACGATATAAATCAATATAATATTAAAAATAGATAAATAGTATGGGTGGACATGGTACCCTCTTTATGTTTTAAACTATTTTATAAATCAATCTTTTTCTCATTATTATTGGTGTCTACCTCACGTTCAACTTCATTGACTAATGTAGTCACACCATGTCGTGATAATTTACCATAAATTTATTTTTTCCATCATTCAATCCATTCCATCATCTAATCAATGTTTTTTTTTAATGTATAAGTGTAATGCATCCTACTGTCATCCAAATATACTAAAATAAAAAATTAACATATAATTAGTTACTAGAGTATATCTTCATAATAATGGATTATGTAGAAAGACTAAAAATTAAATAAGTACCATATAACTAAAAAATGTCCAATGCATTTTAAGTCTCCCCCATGTGGTTGCATGTCACATTCCTCATTCCACATTTACCCAATAGGGGATCCCCTTAAGATGGTGGAGATTTAGGTCATGAATTAAGATCCAAATAGACATGCAAGTAATTCATATTGATAGCCACCCATTGGCATTGAAAAAACATCATGAAGTGAGGCTCACGGCGGTTCCTGCTACTAATTCGACCTTAATTATAATTAAGGATGGTTGTCTTGATACCCTCAAGCCATGTAAGAACATGTGAATTTATGTTAATTGATGAGGTGATTTTTTATTACTTTCAACAAGATGATGGGGGTGGGAGTAGCTACATCGGTTCAGGCATGGGACCTAGGGATTTATGTGCTCGAACTAGGGATGAACTGAGAATTAATATGGGAAATACTAAATTGTATAAGGTATAAGGTGATTCTAGGATCATTCCAACCTTGTCTAGTCAAAGGACTCATTTGACTCTTTAAAAGAAGTTTCCTTTTGGTTTTACAATACTAGGTGGTAGAAAAAATAGTGTTGTTGATCAAATGATACACACTAGAGAAACAACGAGATGTACTAGGAAATATTTTTCACAGAGGGGTATGTCAATGGTTTATACATCACTAAGCTAAGTTCACTATATATGTCTTGATATCATCATCTATTTATTCATCTTGATGGGGGTTAAGAACTACCATAGTTCACCAATATTGGCTTTATTCTTAATTAACCATGGAAATTGGATCTTTAATTTCTTGATTGATATTACGGTTGTTTACAATGTTTTGGTTTAGTCCAGGGTTTATGTCTTGGTGATGGGGCGAATTTTGTTAGTGGGTGGACTAGAATACATAGTTCCATCTAGCATTAATTTGTTGTCCTCGTTTTATAAGGACCTTGAGTTTCTAGTGTTTTGATGGAGGGTTTGGTGTGTTTATCGACTTAGGTTGTGAATGTTAGCCCTAACCACTTATATATGTCTATGATGTACATATTTGGGTTATTGGGGTATTCTATCTAGGTGTATTGTAAGAGGTTTATCCATTAGTTATACTACTTATAATTTGAACAAGTTCAACTTTGGGAAAGAGTCAGCTCATTTGTCATGATTGTTTCTAGTTTCCATCTACGACCTAGGGAGATCACTCTTGTCTGCAATAGGGATTGTCTCGTGTAACACCTAAACCCTAAACCCTAACCTGTAAACCCTAAGAATTTTATAACATTATAAATCCTAAATCTTAAACCCTAGGCATTTTATAACATTATAAATCCTAAATCTTAAACCCTAAGCATTTTACAACATTTTAAGAAGTTTTTTGTCACCTATTTTTAAGTGTTTAATAAAATAATCTACTAAAGTGTTATAAACAATAAACGCTAAAGAATAAACCCTAAACCCTAAATCATAAGCATTTTATAACATTTAAAAAAAAATTGTATGTTTTTTTAAGTGCTTATTAAAATAATTCACTAAAGTGTTATAAAAACTAAACCCTAAAACATATACTCTAAACAGTAAAAAAATTATAACATTTTTACATCGTAAACACTAAACCTTAGGCACTTTATAACATTTTAAAAAGTGTTTCACAAATCATTTTTCATTGTTTATGAAAAGCATTTAATAAAGTATTATAAACCCTAAACCTTAAAACCCAAGAATTTTATAACATTTTAAACCCTAAACCCTAAATAATAAACCTTAAGAATTTTATAAGATTTTAATAAGTGTTTGCAACTTTTTTAAAGACTTCATTTTTTTTGCGTAAATCGAACTATTCTATTATAATACAAAAAGTTACAGAGAGTTACATTTTCCGCCAAAATTGGCTACATGGACAGGATGACAATTCGAATCTGAAACTGAGCCTGAGAGGGAGGACTGTGAGACCGTCCTCTTTTCCCCAACTAGAACCATAACTATACTGAAGACTCCAAAAACTGAACCTGCCACTCCCTGCAACACGAGGGAGGAGGTTGCAGACCCATACAAAAACTGAGAAGGTGCTTACAGAGACTGAACTGATAAGGTAGAATCGACATTACAGACTCAGATACATAAACCATGATTGACACAGACTTTGCAGAAATGAACATAGACTTGGACTGACTACCAAAAACGACACGTGCCGCTTTGCATATTTGCAAAAATGAACAGAACAAAGCCATACCACCATAGAAGCCCAGACCGCGCGCCTAGGTGCGAGGATTTGGAGGCTCCTCCACCACCGGGGGGATGAAAGTGCCGTGTGGCTCCTCCACCACCGGGCAGCCGTAGGAGTCTGAGGCACTCGTGTCGGTGTAGGGCGCAATGTTCCTCTCAGGCTCGCTTGGTCCAGCTTGGTTTCTCGCCACCTCACCCGCGGCTTCCTGAGACTGTAATTACTGACCAGGAACAGGCGATGGTGGCCTTGGATCAGCTGGGGCTCCAGGTCGGTCTTGGTGCTCGGATTTTTCAATGCGCACTGTGACAAAATATACAACATTGTCCAGGATGCAGGGGAACATGAAACGGGCTGATGGATGCCCTCCAAAGGGACATACTGCCGACCTGCCCCGTCCTCTGCCTCGCCCTCTCCCTGTGCGAGCATGTGGAGAGAGAATTTCCTCTGAGGACGCAGAGGAGTGTGGAGACGAGGCTCTTGCTCGACCTCTACCTCTTGGGCCACCACGCCGATAGGCTCCACGTAGCCATTCTCGTGGCATGATACGACGCTACCACTGACAGAGGCTAGGCCTGATACAGAACCACACCAGGACAGAGGCCAGGCCTGATACAGAACCACCCCCGGAGAGAGTGCCCTAGCTAAATGACCCGACCCGTACCCAGAAAAAACAGGACGTCCCAGAAATGCCCCTCGAACCAAGGCCTCAAGAGCTGAGGGCCGAGGTTGATGGACAATCTTTCTCCCACACTGAGCAGACATCCAAGAATTGAATAACCCCCTCCCTAACCAAACCAGACAACCGGACAACCAAACAACCAGGGCTACGCTTACCAGACAACCAGAGCTGCACTCACCAGAGCTACTGTCGCGTCTCACCAGCTTTCGCAGACAGTTCCCCTCACTGTTCACTCTTGAAATCAGGGAATTCCTCAGCCAGATAACCAGATAACCAGATAACACCCCGCTCGACCAGAGAACACTCCGCTCAACCAGATAACTAGATAACACCCCGCTCGACCAGAGGACACCCCGTTCAGCCAAATAACCAGAGCTTCGCTCTCCTAAACCAGAGAACACCCCGCTCAACCAGAGAATACCCCGCTCAGCCAGATAACCAGAGCTGAGCTCACCTGAACCTCTCGAATGCCTTCCTCTCGGCATCGAAGTGCCGCCTCTCGGCGGTCTAATACCCCTGCCCACTTGCGAGAGCCTGCCTGCATTAACTATGGCCAGACTCCTTCGCGAGTCTTCGGCCCATCTGTCAAGAGCTGGTGGCCACTTGTCATTGAATGACGCCGCCGGCTCATTAATACCATGGTCATTCACCCGCAGCCGGGGGTTGAAGATCCTGAGTTGCCAGTGATAGGCAAACTTGTTGTAGTTGAATATCTGATGTTTCATTGAGCATACCTGAGTAGGGGTGACTATTCAGATCGACTCCCTGATTGGCTAACTGATCAGCGACCTTATTGGCGGATCTTTTAACATGTTGGAAAGTGATGCTATTGGGTCTTTTGAGCCACGCTTCCAGGGATTCTAGTCTGCTGAGCAATCTCCAGCTAGAGGCAACTTTGGTTGCAGGAGTACCTGCTTGAAGCCGGATAGCTGCGTTGATTAGGATTTGGGAGTCGCCTTCTGCTGTCAGCGGATAGAAGCCCTGCCGGTCTACTATACATAACCCTTTCCATAGCCCTTCCAATTCAGTAACGTTATTGGTATCATTTCCAATCGATCCGAAGAAGACATGCTGAATGAGCCCTTCGTCATTGCGTATGACTCCACCATCACTAGCAGGTCCTGGATTCCCCTTAGCTGCACCATCAAAATTCAGCTTGAAAGAGGCTCGAGCTGGGGGTGACCAATGAGAAGGGGAGACCATCTTGTTTATCATTCGAGTGGGCAGATGGTGCGTGTAAGAGAGATTAATTCCCCAGGACTTCCAAATGATTATCTCATGGGGTGACGAAGGCCAGTCCGTTTCTTGCCAAGATCTGAGTGCTAAAGTCTCTTGAAGGTTATGCTTTAGAAGAGTCCACAGAATCTCAAGAGGGCACTTTTTGTCATTGAAAACTCTGTTATTCCTCTCCTTCCAGAGGGTCCAATAGAGAAAGCCTGGGATAAGAGTCCAGAGTGCATTCAGCAGAGGGATTTGATAAGGCGTCTTGGGCCAATTCCGCAGAAGATTTGCTATATTCCCTTGACGATTTCCAAATCTTTGAGTGCACTTATCAATTAGATTCCAAAGTTGAGTCGCTAGGGGGCATGTTTCCATTAGATGTAGGATGGACTCTGCGTGCTGAGAGCAATTTGGGCATTGGGATGGGCCAATGAAACCTCTTCGTAGCATATTGTCCCATGTGAGGATTCTTTTCTTGCTTAGAAGCCATAAAAATATGGAGATTTTGGGCCAAATGGTAGCTTGCCAGATGTTACACCATAACTGATCTTTGTCGGCGGAGTTTTGGGCATGTCTCAGATTGTATGCTTCCTTTGTTGTGAAAGTTCCTCTCATTGTGTGACCCCACCTTAGTCTGTCCTGCTTATTTGACTTTTTGATCTTTCTGTGCTGTAGTTCTTGTTCGATGTCTTCAAAATCTTCTCCTTTCCAATCCTCCTGCCAGGTTCTAGCTGGTCTCCATTGTTGATGGTCTGTACCTTCACTCTGCTGCCAGAATTGTGCTATGCCTGTCAGGTTATTGCGTTGCATATGAGTTTGCCAAAGCGGTTTATGAAATATGGAGGCTAGCATTGGGAGCTTATGCCAAGAGTCCTCCCAAAAACGCGCTGAATCTCCTGACCTTACTTCCCAAAAACTGTGATCCTGAATGAATGTGCTATGAAGTTTTGCTGCATTCTAGATCATTGAGCCTGTGCTTCTTGGATTGAATCTTATCAAATCCTTCCATCCACTGCCAGACGCATATTTGGCCTGCCAGAGCTTCGCCCATGGAACCCGTGGTTTTAACAGCTAGTTCCACCAAACCTTTGCGCCCAGGGTATTGTTGCTGTGCAGTGGGTCCCTTAGGCCTAATCCTCCAACGGTCTTTTGCTGGCATACCTCTGACCATTTGATTAAGGCCCATTTCCTATTTAGACCCGACGAGCCCCAGAGAAAGTTCCGCTGCAGATTACGTATGCCTTTGAGGACCCATTTCGGGGCTGCAAGGATAGAGAAGAGATAGAGCGGCATAGTTTGTAGCACAGATTTGATCAGGGTGAGACGGCTAGCAATGTTGAGAGACCTATACGTCCAAGAGGAGAGACGAGCTTCGAGTTTATCCAAAAGTGCTCTCCACGATGCATGTTTAAGAGCTGAGAGCATAAGAGGTGTGCCCAGATATTTGGAGGGAAGCGAG
>APFE030172607.1:0-19926 GCA_000404065.3 Pinus taeda
CCCCCCCCCCGGTTCCAAGCACCGAAGCGTGTCCCGTACGGAAGCGCCTAGGAAGCTTGGCCGTAAGTGGCGCTTTCGAATTCGGAAGCGCCGCATTGGCTTTTTAAGCCGCTTCCTGGAAATTTGGAAGCGCCCCATGGAAGCGCCGCTTCCATGCCTCCAAAGCGCGCTTCGTACGGCGCTTCAGAGGTGGAAGCGTACGCTTCGGGCAAGGAGGCCGCGCACAAGGGAAAAATACATTTTTTTTTAAATTTTTTTTTTAAAGTTATCTTAACTTAGCATAAAGTGGGTGGGTTAGGGTGAGGTTAGAGTGAGGTTAAGGTGAGGAATGAAAAGAATAAAGCCCCCATTCATTCCTCATTTTCTCACTTCGAGTTTATGAGAGTTGGAGAAGAGAAGAGAAAAGAGGAGAAGAGAAGAGAGGAAAGGAGAGGAGAAGAGAGGAGAGCTTGGAGGAGTGAAGGAGGAGCTAGGAGGAGGAGCTTGGAGGACTTCATCTACATGAGCTAAAGAGGTAAGTTCAAACCCCAAACTCCCTTATTTTTGTGACAATTTTTTTGTATTTTTCTCCTCCCTCTCCTACTCTTTCCCATTGTTTCTACTTGCTCCTTTATTTACAGGTTGTCCACCACCTATATTCCAAGATGGTGTTCTTTTGGCTTCTATGTATCATTCCACTCTTGGTTTTAATGATGGCAAAGGGGAATAGGAATAGAAGGGAAGAAACGGAAGAGGATAGTGGTCCCAATATGAGTGACCCGATGTATGATGAGGAAGGGTTTGAAGAGGAAGGGGATGAACCTGAAGGGGACACTGAAACACAAGATGGGAAAGCTACATCAACACCCTTGTGGAACTATGTGACCAAACTTGATGGGGGGAAAGGTGGTGGATCTTACAAATTTGTGTGCCCTCATGGTTGTCATGGAGGAAAACCATATTGTGGTTCATATACCCGTCTGAGGAGGCATCTTTGTGGGGTGCTAGACAGTGATGAAAAAAAGGGTCCTGTGGGGGTACAAATTTGCCCAAACATTTCAACTGAAGAAAGAAGAAAATACATCCAAATAGAGATGGCTGCACAACAAAAAAACAAGAAACAAAAAACTCATTCTGAATCAAGTGCAACCTCTAAATTTGGTAGTTTCTCATCTCCTCATGGTAGTTCTGCAAGCTCTGGAGGTAGAAGAACAATAGGGGATTTCCTTAATGTTGCTGGGAGGGATGATGTGGGTTTGTTGTTAATTTTTAAAATGAAGCCCTAGCCCTTTAGGGTTTGGTAAATTAAGGTTTATGACCAAAATCTTTGTAATGTCTATAGTAAGATTCTAGGGATGAAAGCCGAGGTGTATATTTGTTTGTATGACCAAAACCCTAGCCCGGATAAATTGTTGTATATCTAACTTTGATGTATTGATGTTTGTGTCCTAGGTTTACCTAGTAAATATTGATGAGAAATGAATCCTAAATATGTATATTCAAGTATGCTAACCTTATTGTTGTTAAATTCTAGTGTTTATAACAAAGCCCTAGTAGAGATTGACATTCTAGAATATGATGATATTATTTTCAATATGATTGAGTTTAAGATTTGCATCAAACCTTAGTAAAGTCTAACATTGTTGAATCATTAGATGCATGGTAGGATTATTATTAATTACTTATATCTAAGGCTTTGTGTCTCTAAGATGAAATCTAGGGTTTGTAATGGATCGTAGTAGAATCTGTCATATATCTTTGAAAATAATATTGAGGCCCTAGATAGAATGAGACTAATCTAAGTTGCTTTATGTTGTAGTTTAGGGTTTGTAACAAAACCCTAGCAAAGAAGTTGAAGTGTAGAAGTATATGTCTCCTAACTAGGTTTAGGTATTTGATGACTAAAGTATTTGATTGTTTTGACGATTCCATTATATTGACATAATTTTGATACTATTAACTTCATGCTTCTATATATGTATTTGGTTGTACTTGCTATTAAATTTTTTCAGGTACACATGATGTCCATATAAGAATGATCAAGATGACCTTGATGAAGTTATGAAAGATTGAGGCTTCTCTAATAGTTGATCTCCCTAAGTTATGAGGGAGCCTGGATAGAAGAAAGGGCACATCTCCCCAATTCGGAGGGAGGGAATATTATGACAATGAATGCTTAAAGGTAAGCAAAAGTATTATTGATGAATATGAAGTTGCAAACAAAAGACTTGAAAATATCTGAGGATGTATTTGGTGTTGCTAAAGAAATGAAAGAAGAAGAAAGCTTCCGACAAATTATATATCGATAACTTGATGATGATATAAGCAGCATCTAAATGAATGAAGACCCCAAAGGTTTGTGTTTACTTGTATGTATATTTGAAAGTTTATTATTGATTGGGGATTGTCTTTATACAGGTAAAACCGTAAATCTCTCCATAAAAGGTTGAACACTCTGGAAGTATGCTTAGACAAATGGATATATCTAGTTTGATAGGGAGAATTGAAGCAGTTGATGGTGGATTCTTGGGAGGACATCTGGTCGGCCTATGTGTTGATGTCTAGATCCCGAAGAGGGAGGGTGGCAGTGGTCAAGGAACTCTGACCTTAGATACGCACCTAGATCCCTGGGTTAATGGTTAGCAAGTAACCCTGATGGTACCTAGAGTGGCTAAAAGCTTGAGTCCATCTTAGTCCCACCCAGATAGATAACCCTGGTCAAGTATCTAGTCCATGACACTGAGTGTGCCTGAACTCTTCATAGTTCATATTGGAGATCTTCCATGTACCTCTATATGGTTGTAATTATGAATACCTCCCTGGTCAAGAGGGAGTTTTGAAGAATGTAACTAGGTTTCGTCTTCATAAATGCATTCAAGTCACAATATAATGTAATTGTCAAAAGAAGAAAAATGAAATTTTATTATTGTTAAAATTGACTTATTAAAGCATGGGTTTCATGCTCGGGTCAATTGTTTTTAGGTCAAAGCCTCCATTGTAGGCATCTAGAGTTTGTGTAAAGTGTCCTTGTCCATGTCATAATGTAAAGAACCCTTCTTGGGATTTATTTGTCAAAGAAGAAATTTATTTTTTTGTAAAATAGGTTAATTAGGTCTCCTCCACCAAGTCGGCCTCAAAATGGACAAGTCGACCTAAACTGGGCAGCAGAATCACTATATAAAGGCAACAACTTGACCTCATTTGGGACACATTCATAAGTTCAATCTACAACTTTTGGGGCTAGAAAAAGGTGTGAATTTCAAGGAAGAAGAGAAGAAGGATAGTGAAGAAGAAGGTCTCTCTTAAGCATGAAAGGTTGAAATTTTCTCTCTCCTTCCCACATGTGTTAAGTTGTGCAACTACTGGAAGGGGGCCAAAATGTTTTAGTAACTAGGAGGCTCAAATTCTACTGTTGGGGTTGAAATTCTGCAACTGGGAAGTCGAATTTCTGGATTGTTGCTAGGTTGGAGCTGCTGGATAAGAAGAGACTACTATATCATCTTGTAAGGCTGACGAGGTGGAGGAGAAAAGTTTGTTGGTCTAGGGTCATGATCCATCTCAACCTGAATTACTGAAGGAAGAGTTCTTGACTGGGTTTTCCCCTATTTAGTGGTTTTAGCCCTGGTTGTCCACCTACATCTGGTGTCCCTGATCTTCATATTTTGCTTTTGATAATTGCTTGATGAAACAAAGATAAAGAAGAACATAAGAATATCACAAGAAATTATCAACATAAGAAAATCTTTTTGCTTTTCTGGTTTTCTAACAACACCCATAAAAGAACTTTTTCTCCTAGATTGTCTTCGCCGAAAGCCAACAGCCCCTCGCAGCCACCAAATAGCTCGATGTGTCATCATCTCCCCCACCTGAGTTGGCCATTATGCACCCTTTCCCATCTGTCATGATCGTATGTTTGAAGATGGGCCTTCCAACCCCAAACCTTTTGCTTTCAGTATGTAGTTGGGTAATTTTGGTAATTTATCATGGACACTTTTAGGCATGGATTAGTGGGGGGATTTGGCGAAAAGAATGGGCTTGATCTGTAATCTTGTCCCCTTGTCCAACTTCGTGGTTAACCTTGTATCCTGGTCTCGTGGGATCTACTCTATTAGCTACTAGATTTAGGAGTGGCACTAGATGGGAAACCTTGATTTTGGTTGCATGCTCCTGCTTCCCAACATCAAACACATCACTCCCCTCTACTCATTATAACCCCTTTTCACATATTTCCCATCTGAATCCACATTTGTCCATTGGGCCCACAAGGAGTTAGTCTTCCCCTTCCCCTTGTCCACACTTTGGGTCTGGCCTCGAACGATGCCTCGAAGGTTGATGCAACTAAAAAGAATGTTAGAAGCATAATTTGACCACTTACAACAAGAAATGTACCATAAAATTCAAAAGATGGTTGGGACATAAAAATTTAGCACCTGGGCAAAAGCCAAACATGAGCTCTACCCCTTATCTCAGCCATCACCCTAGTTCCTAGGGCTCCTATATGAGCCCCCCCTACATCATTAAGGAACCCATGATTGTCCCAACCCCTGGTGGGCGATGAACTACCCAACCTTAAGGGGCTATTCACTACTATATCATTCACATCATGCTCTCATTCCCTACAGCCCTAAGAAGTTATAAAAATAAAAATCAATAAAACAGAAAACGCATATGATGAAGGGTGGAAAAACAAAGGCTGAGGTAACTCATGTATCACAATTGCTCCCCCTAGATCTATACACCCATGTGTGGGTTTCCCCCATTATAGCTACCCTTGTACCATGGCATGTGGTTTGGAACCTTCCCCTACTATCCCACTTTCCTCCACCATTATTTCACATGACACCTACCATTTGACAGATGTACCATGGACCTGTCACTCTCTTAGAGGTTGAAAGCACCGAATAGGGTCCTTGATTAACCTCCTCCTTGAACCTAAAGACACTTGTACACTCTAAAGCCCATTATGGAAAGGCATACCACTATGAAGTGCGCACTTGGTTCCATGATTTGTAAGTTCATTTGCTCAATTGCATTAATGAATTGTTGTAATGGAAGGTGAGGAGACGCATTGGATCTTATAGAGGATTGCAGGTGGGTCTTCATTTTGGGGTTTCGTCTCCCTATATGAGGTCTAAGCCCTCCAAAGGGTCATATTGGCATTTGTAGGGTGTGCATAGAGGGCCATGGGGCTCCACTGTAGCAAAGAGCAAAAAGCCATGCCATGGGATCCTTCAGCACCATTCATATCTCGCTCGTGTCCGACTTATTTGATGATAATGATGCACCTGGAACACCTTGCCCAGTTGGCTACACACTTGCACTGCACACTTGGCAGTTTATCCATGGCCCAAATGGGGTTTTGTCTCACCATGGCAGACAAGAGAGGATTTTCATCATTGTTCCAACCCTTGTAGATGGGATACATGCTTGTACGATTTAGTTGGATGCCCATAAGGATGACTTTTTGTGCCCACAGCCACTTAGGGGCACCACAAGTCATTTGCTTGGAGATCAAGGGGTCATCCCCTTCATCACTATTTTTGGAGCCCTTCTATTCATTTTCGCACATGTTGGACTTCATTCGGCCTTCCAACAACCCTCCTAGCTATCGTATTATCATTTCAGCACTCTCGAGAGGCTTATTTTTCATATTATGGAGCTATTTGGTGGGCTTGTCAACAAAAGGATGTTATTTTGCACATTATTTTTAATGTAGGGGCATTATTAGGCATAATTAGGCCATTTGAATCCGTTGGAGGATCATATAAATATAAGAGAGGTTCATTTGATCACTCATCATCACTTGAACTTGGATTAGCTCTCTTGACGAGAATTTCACACTTTTTTCTTGGTCGCCTATTAGAGATCTCTTAATGCATTTCAATATTTTTGGAGCTGAAATTTTTGTTCTCTCTTCGAGCCATATTCTTGATCTTGGATTTGATATATCTCTTGTTATCTTGTAACTAAATTTTGTTAAGGAATTTTTGCTTATGAAATAATGTCTAATGTGTGGAAATTATGTAAATAGCTCTTGTTCTTTCATGCCCTAATTGTTGAATATCATTCCAAAAGAATGTTAGAATGCAAATTTGTGCATGTTACTCATTGATAACAAGTAGATGAATGCTCCTAGTGGAGTAGAACTTGTTTTCTTTTCATGAAAGTCCATAAATCTTGGGTGGGTAAATGCTAGAGAGTGCTTGCTAGGGCATCATTTTCTAGCCTCCTTGAAGACGGTTTTGGCCAAATTTCAAAGCACATAGACTCCTAGCCCAAGAAAAAAGGCAATGATCTAAGTGAATTTGGTGATCACCCCTTCTTCCCTTCTCTTTTTCCCCTCCAAAGTTTTCGGCCTCCAAACCTGGACAACCTAACTAGGGCTTCCTACAAAATTCATTAGAGGAATCATTTTTCAAATCTGCTTCAATAGGCTTCTGCATTGTTGTCTCCTCTAGTGATCCTCCATGTTTCATGCAATTCCCACGGTTCAATTTTGAGAAATCTCAAGCCCTAGGCCCAATTTTGAAGCTCATCTTGAACGTTTAAGTGTGTTGGCATTCTCAAGGGTTTTGTCACATAGTATTTGGTGGAATAAATCATTCAAGCCCTTTCTTTCATCCCACCTTGACCTAGAGAGCACTTTGGAGAGTCTTCTCCCATGATTACACATAAAACCTAGGTATTGTGTGGTCCCGCTCTAGGCTTCTCAAGAATAGAAAAGGTGTATTTTAAGGCATAAAAGCATCATTCAAAAGCTTCTTGAGTAGTCTTAATCATCATTGAGCCTTGACCTTAGATTTCCTTGTCATAGTTGGATATCATAAACTCGAAGTCTAGGTCTCCATATAAGCCCTTCTTGGAGAGCCATTAGCTTCTCTTTGAAGCAATCTTGCTATTATTTGAGCCTCTCCTTTGAATGGCCTTTGGAAATCACACTACACCTAGTCATTGACCTTAAAATTCTTGTGTTTTCCTTCATACCAGGACTACTCCCATCGGTGAAAGTTCGTAAAGAGCAGGGGACATCAATTGAGGATATAGTGGGTCCTTGTCCCATTGTTGCCATTTGGTCTAGTAGTTGTCCCTTAGGAACCCCTCCTAGAACCCCTGCAAGATTGAGTGGTAACATCCCCCATGGTACAATGAAGCAAAGGATAAAAATTTTAGTGTTATGATGTGTTATTGGATTATAAATGATGTTTACCACGGTCATAACCCATACAATAAACAATATCGCTGTGTCTAAGCAAGAACCAATACATGAAACCATTGTAAGCAACTAAAGCAATGTGAGGTGTCATCATCAAAGGTACAAGGTCATAATGTACCATATGCACATGCAAATATCAAAGAATTGTGTGGAAGATATCTAATGACAAGTTGATATACCATCATGGAGTGAACTGAGAAAGTCCACTACACGAAATGAGACCATGTAGCAAAACTATATAGAGGATGTCATCAATCAGTGCTTTGAATGATCAATCTGAATATCTCACATCAATGTGAACTAAAACATCATGCTGCTTGCATAGTGCAACTAGTACTTGTTGGCCAAATATTTGATGAAATTTTATCATACCATATGAAGGGGCAATAGCACCCACTCAAGGGGTGGTCACAAACATCCATGTTTTATCATTTCCATTTCTATTTGTGTTTTTGTAAATTTATTTGTATTCATATGGATAGTTCATTTGCTCTCTACTAGTTCATTAGCTCTTCTATTTACAATAGTATTTCCATTTAGATGTGTTAGAATTCCTACAAACCTAGCACCCAACACTTAATTCCTAGAAAATTAATGATCTATTGAATAAATGCATATCTAGGTTCATTAACACATAAATTCAGTGGAAGAAAAATGTACCAATCTCAATCACAAAAATGACACAACAAATTATGCCCAATCCAAATTCTTCATTAAATTTTTCGGAACTTACTTAGGCTCCCTTCCTAGGAAAATGACCCAACTAAGGAAATACATACAACAGTGGATCTGATCCAACTATTCAAGCCATCAGTTGATCTAGATCTCCTTATTGCCCTTTCCTTGGATGCAACACACTCACTGAGAAGCCTCTCTCAATCTTGTGTTGTTGTACGGTGTCTTCTCCTTCTCCCTAGTCTTGCATTTATAAGTTTACGTTGAGCCAAACCCCTAACCCTAATCTCCAAAGTGATTGACAGCCGAAATTAGATCTTGCCTCACTTGAGATCAAGGGCTAAAATTAAAACATAATCACTAAATTAATTTACTTTACTTTTGCGAAGTTTACTTTACCTCAATAAGCCAACATAATAATTATGTACTTTTCCTAAGACCAACTCAGGGTAAGTTACAAAAACAACTTGTTCACACAGTACATTAGGGCAAGTATCTAAGGAGAATATGGGTGACTTTTGCATGCCTAGACACTTACACTTGTGAAAAAGTACCTACCCGAGCTACAAACATCAACATGATGAATTTTCAAGATTGCTTTTATAATCTTGGATTACCATGATTGATGATATGGGATGTGGCATTTATGAATCTCTATAAGTATGATGGTTAATGATGTATTCATTTTCTTATTTTGATAATAAATAGTGATTGTTGATCTCACATAGCCTTCTGATTCTACTAGATCCTCAATTCACTAGGACTGGGCTACTCCTATCTAGCTTTTGGCAATTGTAGGAAGAGATGGAGATCAAAACCATTACTCTAGGCTATGTGGAGTGAATTTAAAATGATCTTCACATAGTTGATTATTTATCTTCCTACAACATCATTAGAATTTTGAATAGGTTAGATTCATTAAACGTTTGTATTTTCATATACATTGTACAACACCTTATAAGCTTGCACAACCCTTGGTTAACAATATAAAGTGAGTTGTGGAGTTCAGCCACCTATTGCTGTAATTTTATAACACAATGTGCTTCTCATGTGCCATTGTCTGCTGGGCACAACCTCTTTTCTTCAAAATTCTATCCGAATATGTTCCTTCTCCTGTGCTCGTTTGCCTGCAATGCTTTAAATCATAAATGTTTACCATGGCTTACCAAATGCCATGGAATAGTACTCTAATTATCTTAGATGCCAATGAATCTCCGCTCTAATACCATCTAAAAATATGCCCAGACTGTATACCACAGAGATGTGAAGAGAAAGAGTTGATTCTATATTAATAGCTAAAATGAGATACAGAAATTCATCTCTTATGAGAGATGGACTATGATGGCTGCCAACGTTATGTAACTAAATAACCCATGTAACACAAAACGCTTATTATGTTATCAAGCCACCTTATTTAATGCTAACTCAAGAGTACTAGGCTAGATGCATTAAAGTAAATCCAGACCATCAGATTCTATGCACTATCAATCACAAATGAATTCTTTTCTTTTTCATAAATAAGGCTAATGTTATACACGAAAAAGTCAAAAGGGAAAAAATTACTCAAATGAAGAAACAGAAAGAGGAAATTATTATTTATCTGTACCTGGTATAGAAGTTCTCCATCAACCGGTTGAGCTTCCCTTATAATAGAGAAGAAATCCTACAAGACCAGTCTTCAACTAATATCAATAATAAAAGACAACTATATTTCACAAAATGCATATCACATATTAGTTCATGGTCCAATGATAGAACCCACAATACAGTACCTGGAAAAGAAGTTGTAAAAAGTTATCCTCAGAGAACCAAGAATCATCCAAGAATGGGAAGGTTCCTTGTTCCCGTGAATTAGATTTGGTGCCAAATCCTTTTCTTAGTTGAAGGATAATCACATCAAGGAACTATAAAAGGAGATTAAAAGAAATGGATAAGAAACAAATCATAATAAGCCAGTTGCTTACCAAATTAGTCAAAATTGAATGGCCATAGCAAGATTGAAACAAATCAAACATCTCGTAAGAATAAAGTACAATAGTCATAATTCATCTAGCATGAAAATCAAATGTAACATCATATTAAACTAGTGAATATCGAGATAGAGAGAACAATACACAGACAAGTACAAGAAGTGGATGCAATTGTCTTTCATTAACTATGATATTAAAACTGGACTACATCAAACATCGTGCATGATTTAGAGCAGTCGGAACATGCACTACCATAACAAACATATTTTATTAAATGAAATGTTTATTGATTACAAACCCTAACTTTTTTAACAGGGTCCATTGACACTGTTATTTACTAACATTTATTTGGTCACTAATGCCCAAGTACTAACATATAGAACTACACTAAAATCTAATTTACAGAATGATCATTACTCATAATGCTCCCCTTTATTGGTCATTCCATTTATAGTTACACCAAACATATTGCTAAACTTTTTGAATTTGTCTCTACACAATGCTTCGGTGAGAATATGCGTTGCTTCATTTTTTTTCAAACAGGGGAACAACTCAATCACTACATTTTACACCAGATTACAGATATTTGATAAACTTTGAATTCCTTGGTTCTTGGATAAAAAGAAAGATTGTTGGCTGACTAGATTACACCTTAGTTGGTACATGTTGCCACAAAATTGTAGAATTTTTTACAAGTCTGGTAGCCCACCCAGTTTCAAGTTTCTAGCATCTAATGTTTAATGCCCACAGCCCCAAAGTGTTAGCTGATATAAAACATCTAATGCAAATTCTTTTGAAACAGTGTACTTATCTCCCTTGAAAAATGTGACACATTCCACTGATACT
The DNA here is from genome assembly GCA_000404065.3 of Pinus taeda. Taxonomy (NCBI): domain Eukaryota; kingdom Viridiplantae; phylum Streptophyta; class Pinopsida; order Pinales; family Pinaceae; genus Pinus; species Pinus taeda. Next base: position 10,684 of record APFE030172607.1, read on the forward strand.
AGCCTTGGAATGTGAGCCTCAGTCAAACCTCTTCCTCAAATTCTGGACCACAGTCAGTACTCTGCCTAAACTTTCGGGCCTCTGTACAGCATTAAATGTTAAATGCCTACAATTTTGAGCCACAGATCTGATCAATTTTTTCCTGGGAAATAGTGCCACAAATTAACTCTGACTGCCTTGAAACTCGGGCCAGTCAACACAGAAATAAATGATCTGAATCTCCTTGATTTATGTTCAAACAAACCAGCATTAAATTCCTCAAACAGCATACTGCCAGTCTGATTATACGCCCTCAAAAAATGCACTGAGAGAAGGAAAGAGCTAACCAGCCTGCCATAGGGCATTAAATGCCTGGTTACATGCATACTCGATAGCCCAATAACACACACACGCACGGTGACTAGATAAATAAAAAATAATGGCTGTGTGTTATTGGGTTATCAAGTATGCATGTAACCAGGCATTTAATGCCCTATGGCAGGTTGGTTAGCTCTTGCCCTGAGAGAAGCCCTGACAGATCTGGAATGTGAGCTTCTCTCTGGAGTTTCTATGCCTCAAAAAAATTGCTGACAGCCTCCTTTTCCAGCCTCGAAATCAATGCAGAAAGTATGCTGCCAGCAAACTCTAGAAATTTGTGCCCCTTCTCTCATCTTATACTCAGTCTCCTTGGGATTCAAGCTGCTGCTTTCTTCTATAGGTCTCTTCTCCTTAGCTTTTCTCCTCCTTTCCTCTTTTCTCTCCTCTCCAACTCTTGTCAAGAAGAATAATGAGAGCCTCTCTTCCTTTTTGTCATTTTGTTTTCTCACAATGAAGAGAACCTTAACCCTTGAGATCTAATGGTTGTGATTAAATCTCAGCTCATTAGATCAAGAGTGGAGATCATTCAGCTCATGAGGCTCCTAGTCACTTTTAATGTTTTTTTACCATGTGCACTTTTTCTCTCATAAAGTCACTTTATGACACGAGTGACATTAATATTAAAGTACATTATATATAAACTGCCAAAAGTAACTTTCCTCCATGACATTAATATAACTCATAACGTCACATGGCAAAAAGACATTAATGTGTCTTCCTATGCCAAAAGGATAAATGCACTAGGAAACACCTCCTTGGTACCATTAATATTTTTAACAAAAATCTAGCAGGTCCAGTGAAAGGATTCACACAGCAAAGGCCAGACCCTATGGCAACAATAAGGAAGGGTTACCACTATCACCTCAGCAAACTTGCTCCTGCAGTTTAGTGGGATTTCAACCACAAGGGAGCCTTCTTTAAGTCACCTACAAGGTATTTTAATACTATGGCTCAAGCTAACTTATTTTTGGAGGTCTAAATAGTAAAAGTAGGTAGAGGGCTTGGCAAGGCCTAAGATGTCCAAGATATTCAAGGCTAGGCTTCAAGCTCTCTAAGGTTAGACATCTGATAAGGCTGCTATAAGTTAGGGTTTGATAGATGTTCAATATTAATGCATGCAATGGTATAGAGCAGCCTTAGAACAAACCTTTAAATGATGTTGAACAAAAAGTGAACCAAGGAATGCCAATAGAGATTAGGGCTAACGCTAACAAGAGGGTTTTACAGCTATTAGATATGTGTAACAGCAATAAATGGGAATGACATCAGCCCTTCTAGGGCATGCTAGACTTTGCTTTTATATAGGTTATATAAGTTATCCTACAACTAAGAGCCACTCCCATGCAATAAAATCACAATTTACACGTAAATCTGCTATTAAAACCCTAGCGGATGCCCTAGCAATCCAGAAGGGAGGGTTTAAGGAGATTTAATTTAACTTTAGGATGATCAACACACTTATAAACCAGTTCCTAACCTCAGGGCAAATGGAGTCTTACATAGAGTTAAATGCCAAGGAAGGATCTTGGTGAAGTAAAGGGGGAATGCACTATGGCATCCACTTACAAAACCCTACTTACTATTCTTGTGATGGGAGAAATTAATTATAAGGTTTTCTGACTAGAAGTTCTGTTAAAATTGGCAATTAGGGCCAAACTCCACCTTTGACAGCTCATATGATGGAGATGATATTTTTATTGGATTCCTCTTTCCGAGAGGTGCAGGATTGATCTAAAGATCATCTCATTCTAACAAGTATAAATAGAATTATGAATTTATTTCTTCTATGGAGTCTGGACAAATTGTCAAGGTCGGCTAGAAGTCTAATGTAGGCTCATGAAGCCCAACAGACGTGTATCTTCACCCTCAACGTTGTGTATATATAGAGGAGTCATTTTCCTCATTTGGTCACTCATCATCACACATCTCTCTCTCTACATCTGTTTGGGTTGTACAAAATTACAGGTAGCATGTTCCTCTCCCACACATGCGAAGGTTTGACTGGGATTTCTGTTCTCTGCATTGACCGAGTTGTAGTCAGCTTTGACCAGCGTTGACCAGGCAGTGTTTGACTTCGTTGGACTGTGTTTTTTGTGGGAAATTCTCTGTTTATGCAAGCCACATATTCTGGCACAGAAGTCGAGATTTTCTGAGCAGGTTGACCAGCATTGACTACAGAAAATTGACTGTGCGTTGACCAAGTTTGACCAGATTTTTCAGGACTGTTTTGGGCTGATTTGGACTATCTTTGGAGGCCGAGTTCACTGGGTTTGACCGAGTTGAATTGGAGAAGAATTTATGTGGTTTGACCAGCGTTGATTTTTTGGTTAGGGCATCCTGTTGACTACAATTTGACTAGACTATTTTTTTACAGTGTTTGGGCAAGTAAATCTTGTATATTGTACTCTCTATGCTGAACTTTTGAAGAATAATAAGAAGATTTGATCAAAGGGTTTTCCCCACATTGGGGTTTTTCCTTGGCATCCGCCAAATACTGTGTCCTCTTGTCTTGGCTTGTCTTCTGCTTATTGTTTATGTTCTATCTGCTTTTGCTATCAATGTTAATGTAATTGCTAATCTGGAAATTGATATTGGGCTAATAAGAAAAATTGAAGCAAATTGCTCTTAAGCATAGAACATACCATTGTTATTTAAAATTAACATGGAATCAGAGTTGAGGTGAAGACAAAGCCCAAGTAAGAGTGAGAAGAGAAATCGTTGAGATTTGTTGAACAAGGACAAGATTCAATTGCCTCCTCATCTTACTTCAAATCTAATGACAAGCTCAAGGACAAGTTTGATTATCATGCATGGATGATGTCCCTTGACTTGACTTCAGAAGAGAATGATGCTATGGACTATGTGCATGGAAAGATTACTGAACCTCCTTCAAATGCACCGGTTGTCGCTAAGAGAAAGTACAAGAAAGGTGAAGTCAAAGTTAAGAAAGATCATCAGGGATTCTATTCATAAGCATTTAGTTGCTTACATCTTCGATTTGGGCACATCTAAGGAGATGTATGACAAGTTCGTTAGCATGTTTAAAGCTAGCAATGCAAACCAAGTGCTCTTTCTCAAGAACAAGTTGAAGGACATAAAGAAGGGAAGAGGAGAAGATATCCAATCATACTTCATGAGGATCACCGAAATCAAAAATGATCTTCTATCAATTGGATAAGTTACAGCTGATAGGGAGCTTACTCTCATTGCCCTTGGAGGTCTCCTTCGTGAATGGCATGTGTTCAACACTACTATCCTCAACAATGACCAGATTCCTAGTTTTAATGAATGGTTGACTAGGTGTACTCAAGAAGAAGCAAAGATGATAGGGAGAGACATGCCTTCAAATAGGAATGATCCTATTGCATTCTCCACTCATGCTAAAAGAAAGAACAATCCAAGTTCAAAGAAGCAATGTCAAGGAAGATAGGGATTCAAAGATGGAAGAAAGGATAGATGCTTCATTTGTAACAGGTTTGGCCACTATGCTAGGGAATGTCCTAATAGAAGGGATACACCTCAGGATGAAGACAACAACAACTGCAACAATTTCAGGGGCAACAATCAAAGAAATGGCAGGTTCAATAACAAAGGAAAAAGGAATGCTTCCACTACTCAACATGGAAATGATTGACCTCCCAAAAGATCAAGAAACTCCAGGTATGATGAATCTAATGTTGTAGATAACAAGAAAAAAGAATTTTATCTTATATTTGCCCTCTCTATTGCCTTTCCTTCGAATACCTTGGGAAATTGGTTGATTGATAGTGGTGCCTCAAGGCACTTCACTAGGTATAAGGAAGCTCTTTTAAATCTGATAGAAAATGATACAAATTTGGAAGTCATTCTTGGAGACAATGCCACCTATCCCGTGAAAGGAGTTGGGAATGTTACTCTTCAATTGAATTAAGGTAACACCATTCATCTACAAGAAGTACTCTATGTACCCAATCTAAAGAAGAACCTAGTATCTATCTTAGCAATGAAGGACAAAGGATTCAAGGTGGCATTCATTGATGGATAGGTATGTGTTTGGAAAAGAAATTTCAAAGAAGCATTTACTCTTGGATTCAGGGTTGATAGCCTATATCAAGTTGGAGGAAGTCCATTGGAAGCTATGTCTTGCGACACATCTCTTTAATCTGAATGATGGCACCGAAGGTTAGCTCATCTTCATTATAAGGCTCTACCCGATGCAAGGAAAATGGTGACAGGTATGCTCGAATTTAAAGTAGAACATGAAGGTGTTTGTTAGGGATGTGCCAGAGGAAAACATACAAGGGAACCATTCCCCTCAAGTGATAGCAAGACTACCGATAGTTTGCAATTGGTTCATTCTGATCTATCTGGTATGTTTACTCGTGACATCTTTGGGAGGATATTTATATTATGCTATTTTTGTGGATGACTTCTCCTGCAAAACTTGGATTTATTTCTTGAAGAAGACGGACAAAGTGTTCACATGGTTCTGCTCTTTCAAAGCCTTGGTCGAAAATCAAACAAGGAAGAAGATCAAAATATTGAGAACCGATAATGGAACTGAATATGAATCAAATGAGTTCAATGACTATTGTAGAGAAGATGGCATTAAGAGGGGGACTACTACCGCACATACTCCTGAGCAAAATGGTGTTGTTGAAAGGAAGAATCATTCTATTATAGAAGCCACCCATGCCATGCTTCATGATCAAGGCTTTTCGAAGTTCCTATGGGGAGAAGTTGCCAATATTGTCGTGCATGTTCAAAATAGATGCCCACATCAAGCATTGGACTCCAAAACTCGCGAAGAAGTTTTCACCGGTAAGAAACTTGATGTTTCTCACTTTACAATTTTTGGTAGCCCCATGTATTTTCATGTGCCAAAAGAAAAGAGAAGCAAATTGGATGCATTGGGAAAGAAATGAACATTTGTGGGCTACAGTGAAACTTCAAAGGCATATAGAATCTATGTGTTTGGTCAAAGAGAAGTGGAAATAAGTCATGATGTCACCTTCGATGAAGATGATGCCCTTGGGAAGATTAGGAAACTTCCTATTCCAAAGAAGGACAAAGAAGCAAATACAGGAAAACAGCGAGAACCGTAGGATGAGTAGATGCCTGATGCGGAAGGACCGATGGATCCCATTGATCCACCTCCTCATGAGCCCTCCCCCTAAAAAAGGAGACCCTCATGGCTCTGGGACACGCTCAAAGATGTCGAGAGACATCTTGCACCAAAGGGGGCATTTTGCGAAAGTAAGAAGCCAAATAGGTACCAAGGGTACTTAGCTACCATGAAAACCATTATACAAACTAAGCCTTGCACATTCGAAGAAGCTGTGAAGCACCAAGTTTGGAAGGATGCTATGAACGAAGAGTATGAATCAATTATGAAGAATGATGTCTGAGATATGGTCACTAGACCCAAGGGCAAATCTGTTGTCACCTCGAAATGGCTCTACAAGATCAAGCACGGAGCTAATGGAAGTGCTGAAATGTTCAAGGCCAGGTTTGTTGCTCGAGACTTCTCTCAAAAAGAAGGTGTGGACTATGATGAGATATTTGCACCAGTTGCCCGATATACCACCATCCATTCAATCATTGCCCTTGTTGCCTCTCAATGATGGAATTTACACCAAATGGATGTCAAGACCGCCTTCTTGCATGGTTTACTTAAGGAGGAAATCTATGTAGAACAACCTGAGGGGTTCGAAGTTCTAGATCGAAAGACACATGTATGCAAGTTGAAGAAAGCCCTCTATGGGTTGAAGCAAGCTCCCCGGGCTTGGTATGAGATCGACAGTTATCTGATGAAGTTGGGTTTTACAAAAGTGAAGTTGATCCAAACCTTTACTTTAAGGTTGAAAATAAGAGACCTCTCATCTTGGTACTTTATGTGGACGATCTCTTTCTGACACGTGCAGACCCTCTTATTTATCAATGCAAGAGGGAGTTGGCTTCTAAATTCGAGATGGACCTAGGATTGATGCACTACTTCCTAGGCTTGGAGGTTTGGCAAAAGCCAGGTGAGCTTTTCCTTTCCCAAGGAAAATACATTGTGAAGCTACTTGAAAGATTTGGGATGGTGGATTGTCAGTCCGTGACTACTCCGATAGAACTTAACTTCAAAAAGTTATGCAAACATGTTGTTGGGCCCAAGTTGGCAAATCCTTCTGAGTATGGTCAACTCGTGGGGGCCCTGATATTGTTGGTGAACTCCCATCCGGACATATGTTTTGTAGTGAATACATTGAGTCAATTCATGGTCGAGCCTCATCACATACATTGGATTGCTGCCAAGAATCTCTTGAGATATCTTTGGGGCATAATCACTTATGGACTGAGATACACTACGAGGAATTTGAGGCTCCATGGTCATTTTGATGCTGACTAGGCTGGCAGTGTGGTCAATCGTAAGAGCACATCGGGATGTTGCTTCTCACTAGGTTCTACTTTGATATCTTGGATGAGCAGGAAGGAGAAATCGATTGCTTTGAGCACTGTCGATGCCGAATATATTGCTGCTAGAATGGCCTTGTGTGAAGATGTTTGGTTGAGGAAGCTTTTTAGTGAGCTGTTTGAGCATGTGTTGGATACCATCGTGATCCACTGCGACAACCAAAGTGGGATTCGTCTTTTTGATAATCTCGTGTTTCATGACCGCTCCAAGCATATTGATATCAGGTACCACTTTATCCGGGATATGGTACAACAGAGAGCAATAAGGCTCCATCACATTGGGACTGATGAACAGGTCGCAAATATTCTTACAAAGCCCCTGAGGAAGGTCAAATTCTTAACTTTCCGTGAACAACTTGGAGTCATGGAGAGACCCTCTTGTGAGGGTCCCATTTCAGTTGGATATTAAGCTCTGGGAGCTCCAGGGGGCTTGGGGTTACTTGGAGCTATGAGCGACCATACGATGAGTGGTTCACCTTCCCCTAGTCGTGCACTGTGTACAGGGTGAGTGGTTCACCTTCCCTTGTGATACCCCATGATGATTGATATATGCATAGGATGAGTGGTTTACCTTCTCCTATGGCATATGAGCAGGATGAGTGGTTCACCTTCTCCTATCGATACATCCTACCCATGCAGTCCGGGGCTCATGGGAACTGGAAGTACCTCTCATCTGGCCAATGAGTAGGGAAATGAGGATAGGGACCATAGTACTACTGATGGACGCATCGTGTACTACCGTACTCCCTATGCTAGGATGTTTGATATTGATCTCGGATCAATGGAGACTGACTTCAGGTCAGTGGAGAGTGGTATCATACACTCTCTATCATTTCTTCTTCATTATTTCTTTATGGTTCAGCAGAGCAGGGATGACAGAGATGGTACAGATTGTCAGATGGTTTCGCAGGTGGTGTTCTCTCTAGTTGAGAGGGAGTGTTAAAAGTGCCAACTAGGGCCAAACTCCACCTTGGACAACTCATATGATGGAGGTGATATTTTTATTGGATTCCTCCTTCCGAGAGGTGCAAGATTGATCTAAAGGTCATCTCATTATGACAAGTATAAATGGAATTATGAATTTATTTCTTCTATGGACAAATTGTCAAGGTCGGCCATAGGTCTAATGTAGGCTCATGAAGCCCAAAAGACGTGTCTCTTCACCCTCAACGTTGTGTATATATAGAGAAGTCATTTCAATCATTTGGTCACTCATCATCACAAATCTCTCTCTACAACTGTTTGGGTCATACAAAATTACAGGCAGCCTGTTCCACTCCACAAATGTGAAGATTTGACTGGGATTTTTGTTCTGTGTTGACCGAGTTGCAGCCAACTTTGACCAGTGTTGACCAGGCAGTCTTTGACTTCGTTTGACTACGTTTTTTGTGGGAAATTCTCCCTTTGGGCAGGCAGCATATTCTGGGAAAGAAATTGAGATTTTTTGAGCAAGTTGACTAGCGTTGACTACAGCCTTTGACCACAGAAAGTTGACTGTGCATTGACCAAGTTTGACCAGATTTTTCAGGACTGTTTTGGGCTAACTTGGACTATCTTTGGAGGCTGAGTTGACTGGGTTTGACCGAGCTGAATTGGAGAAGAATTTCTGCTGGTTTGACCAGCGTTTACTTTCTAGTTAGGGCATTCTGTTGACTTCAGTTTGACAAGACTGTATTTTACAGTGTTTGGGCAAGTAAATTTTGTATACTGGACTCTCTCTGCTGAACTTTTGAAGAATAATAAGAAGATTTGATCAAAGGGTTTTCCCCACATTAGGGATCTTCCCTGGCATCCACCAAAACTATGTCATCTTGTATTGGCTTGTATTTTGCTTTTGTTTATATTCTATCTGCATTTACTATCAATGTTAATGTGATTGCTAATCTGGAAATTGATAGTGGGCTAATATGAAAAGTTGAAGTAAATTACTCTTAAGCATAGAACATACCATTGTTATCTAAGATTAACAAGTTCCCTTATAAACTATGAAGAAGATAATTCTACATACAATAATGAGGAAAAATGTTTCACCAATAATAAGCATTGAGAAATGGAACAATAGAAACTCTCCTTAAAACAGTTAACTCATGCAAAATATTAATAATCAGCAAAAAATTTACGAAATCCTCCACAATAGCTCTTCTTTCAATCCCATAATAGTGTCTCCAAACAAATATAACATCCAAGAACAAGTCTCATCCACAAAAGATCAAATTATGCCCAAGTAGCAAATAAGGAAGCAAGCCCCATTCTTTTTGGGGAGGCTGAATTCACATGTGTAATGATCATAAATGAAGTGCAAGAGAGGCTCTATTTATATGAGCCTCCTTCCACTCACATTATAAATAAAATTAACTAAAAACCCTAAAAACAAGTTCACTTTTGAGTGTTCCACAAGAAAGAGGTTACAAGCCAACATCATAGCTCAAAAACAAGACAAATATGCCA
>APFE030172608.1:0-14565 GCA_000404065.3 Pinus taeda
ACGCAAAACTATTTTCGACTTACGGTGTTTTAGTAATGCGATTTTGACGCTAAGTCATCTTATGGGCATCAAAATTACTTATAAATTTACAGAGTAAAATTTACAGTAAATGAATATCAGCAAAGCAGTAAACTTGTATTCATAAACAGTAAATGAGCTGATACAAGTTCATCTTCCTCTTGACAGAGGGATAACAGCAGAAACACTTCAGTTGCACAAATCTATGCTTAAGAGCATCTTCCTCCTAACAGAGGGATTCACCAAGGAACGCTTCTGTTCCACACAAATAACATCTACCTCTTATCAGAGGGATTTCAACATGCCTGCTTCAGAGGCACTTGTTATGTCTGCACTGCTGTCTAGACACTCTGTCTCAGCACTGTATTACAACAACTCTATCTCAGCACTGCTGTGCATAGAGCTTCATTCATGTGAGCTATGCTGCTGCACATTCTTTCACAAAAACATAGAAATTACATTTCAGCACTGTTGTGCTGTATTGCAGAGAGATTAACGATGTTGCCACACACTCAGAGAAACAGAACTGCTGTTCTTTTCTGCTTGATTAATCTCACTGGTACATTAACAGAACTGCTGTGCGTTCATATTTATAGGAAAACAAATATCTGATTTAAACAATAAACTAGACAAAATATCTGCTGATATTTATCTACGTATTTATTGCAGAAGAGGCGGTGATGAGTTTATCGGTGGAAATAAGTCGGTTGCAGGGGAATTTATTTCTGCACATTTAATGCTGATTTAAAGTGCAAAAATATCAGAAGATTTTTGCGGCTTCCGGATAACTGCTGAAGATCAGATTCTATGAATTTAATGCACATCAATGTGCAAAATATCAGCAGTAACTTTGCGGCATCGAACAGGCTGGAACATTTACGGCAGATCAGATTTCTGTCCAGCTGTTCATTGTTTGCAGTTGGAATTAATTTCCAACATATTTGTCGAAATAGGAGTAACTAATACTCCTAGGGAAATTTTGTCCATCACCTGTTCAGATGACACAAGCTTTTGCAAAATTTCTTAAGCTAGCTCTTCTATAACATCATGAGAATTTTTAATTTCTTCAGGATCAATAGTTGCTTGAGGAGGAATAATTTTGGTTTCTTGAGTTCAAACGTATGGGTTCTTCTTATTTTCTTAACTGATTTCCTGTACAGTTTTTTAATATGTTTTTGAGCTTGAGTTAAATCCTAAACTTGTTCTACATTAGAGAGATAAATTTCCATTTGACCATCAGGTCGATTTCCTTTTTCTATAGATTATATGCGTATTATTACTTTTCTTTCCATATAATGTTCATCGCTTATTCTTGAGTTCTCAACTATTATGTTCCGAGTGGATGTTCAGACATGTGTGCTTGACATTCCTCGTCTATTTTTCCCTTCCTTGATTGAGTAGGAAGTCTTCCTTTGAGAGATTATAATGGAGGTGATTCGTATATGTACATATTCTTGACATTGTCATCAAATTTAGAGAGAACATCAAACTATGTAACAATATCGGTAAAGGACGGATTTTTTCCTTCCAACCGTTGTAATTTTTCAAGAGAAAGGCCAAAACTATACTTCTCCCCATGAGATAGTCATCATAAATATCGTGCCTAAACTTATGCAATTTTATTTTCTGTTTGATGCCAATAAAGCTAGCCTTTGAAATAACTTATCAAAATTGTCACAATTTAGATAGAGAAGGTCAAGGGTGGCTATGGATGAACATAATTTTTTGAATATTTAAATGAATACAAATGATCAATAATAACTTTTTCTAGAGTCATATCTATAATAGGGAAGAGTATATAACCAACCTGTTTTTAAGTTGTCTACTTCCACTTTAGCATGTATTTTATCTTTCAAAATCATTTGACAAACTTTAATAGAGAAATTGGGCCATAACTTCTTCTAGACATTTTAGAAAAACCTAGTAAGTCCAGCAAGAGATGTTTGATGTGCAATTCTCTTAAAATAAATCTATCCAAAATATAGCGAGGAAGGAAACATGGTCCTAATTCACTACCATATACCCTAATATAGGAAAAATTTTCTTCAATGAACTAATCTCGAGTTTCTTTCAATGGAGATTGACTTCCTTGTTGATCCTAGGTGGAGTCTGACCGAATAAGACTTTGTGAAAATGCAAGATAATATTATTTCAAATATCATAAAAATGATTTTTCCCATGATTCTCTGAGAATATCATGGCTTGGAGAATAGCTTCATTCAATTAAAAGAAAATGAAAGGATGCAAAATGATATCTAGAAAATAGGATGACATGAAAAATCCCTGACCAAATCTTAGAAGGGCAACTTGAGAAATCTTGATAGTTCCGTGATAGTTCTGTTAGGTTTTGGGACATGATATATTCCCCAATTAAACTTTCGATGGTTTTTAGAAGAACATAAAAGAGTGGTACCCACTACAATTAACAATTTTCATGATCTTGTTGGCCATACAGTCTTACACGCATTTTAATTATAAAAATATATGAGTTCTTGAATTTCCCCATTGGATAGAGTTCAATTTATTTTGGCTTGAAGATTCCATGAACCTGAATCCATTGTTTAATGAATGCAACATAATCTTTTTCATTTTCTTTCAATACCTTATTCTCAAAATAAATCATTCAAAAAAATAGTATCGAGGAGAGCTTAGGAGGAATTGAGCTTGTACCTAGATTATGGAATATTGGGTTTCCAAGAAATGATAACGCGTTTTGTGCATCAACAACTAAACAAGTTTGGATATTAGCATGCGAGATGATCCAACTTACCTTGTCATAGTATAGGACCATTGCAGGTCTCGTAGCAATTTAAGTAACTTTGCCCTTTTAATTGCTTTATAATTTCGGTTATAATATGCTTCTAAGTGTCCTTCTATTCATTGCTTTTAAAGAAATTATAAATCACCTCCTAGGATGAGCTTGCATATTGTGCTTTAAACATCATATCCGAGAAGAAAGAAGAATTAGTATTATTGTCTTCAGTTATTTGAGTTAACATCATCATCATTATCATCTAAATTTCCTAAACTTTTGGTTTAGTAACATTAGTCTTCCCTTTCTTTCGCATTATTTTCCTACAAATATAAAAAAGAAATTGATAAGAGGCATGCCTTTCAAATAGAACAGGAATCAAAATACAAGACAAAACATTATTAAGGAGAGAAATATAAATTCTTGAACTAAGCAGTCAAAACCCCTTTACTGCATAGTAATTCATATGTGTTTTGAAAGAGAAGAGTACAAATGTGGAGGTAAAAACATTAATAATGATAATGAATTCTACAATAAATGACCATGTAACTTTCAGTGCAATGGTGTAGGGATTTAGATGTTGGAGAGTTCAATGTATTAGAATGTTTGAGAGTTTATGGTATTCATTAGAGTAACGTTCAAAATCTAATAGATTTATCAAATATTAAATTTTATTCAAAAAATACATAAATTTTATTAAAAAAATACATAAAGAGAATTTTTTTTAATGAAAATAAAAACAAAATTAATTTCTATTATCACTAAAAATTATATATTATTAGTTTATTTACACATCCAATATTACACAAACAATCTGCCACACCAAACCATCTTCAAAAACAACTCCAACCAATCAATCGTAATTTTTTTTAAACATCCAAACAAAAAGTCTCAACTATTTTGTAATCAATGATTTCATTATCAATATTTACTTAATACATGATATACAAATATTAAAACTTAAAAACATAAAACTAAATATAAATAAACCTATACTTCAAATCTACTCAGACGAAAAGAACATTTTATAAGAGAAAAATTATTTTCTAAGCACCACAAAGTAAACTTGTTTTACACATCGATCCTATTAACTATTATGCTGCTATAAAACACTACAACCTTTTACGGCAACAACAAACTCTTTACTCTTTATGTGCAATGATGAACGAGTTAATATAGAAAATAGTAGTAATATATTAATCTTACATTTAACAATGGCAATAAGAGACATAATGAGGAGTAAAGGATTTATCTTCTCAATATTATGAATCAGTTAAATAAGATTACATTAGAGACATTAACAATAAATTACTGCAGTGAGACTAAACTAAACTAGACTAACTTAAATTGAATTGGGGCTCTTGGATGGATGGCTTCTGACACCTAGCATGGGGTTGGAATTAGATTCTCCAACACACCCCCTTAATTACAACCACATAAAAAATTTAATTAAGATGCCTGCTAGTCTATGTCTTAGCGAGGCTTACAATTTAAAAAAGTGACTTCAACTAGTCTTACTTTTCTTCTTCTCTTCTGTAGTGAGACTAAACTAAACTAGACAAACTGAAATTGAACTCAGACACTTGGATGGGACACTTGGATGGATGGTTTTTGACACCTACCAGGGGGTTGGAATTAGATTCTCCAACACATCCTCTTAATTACAACCACATAAAAAATTTAATTAACATGCCTACTTGTCTATGTCTCAACTAGGCTTACAATTTAAAAAGTGATTTCAACTAGTCTTACTTTTCTTCTTCTCTTCTTCCAGATCTTGTAGCCTCTAAATTATTTGAGATTTTTCTTCTTGTTGTATCCTTCAAAACTTAGTTTCTTCATTTGTTGGTGTAGGTCTTCCATTGTTCTAAGTTGTCTAAGCATGTCCTAGCCTTCTTCAAAAATCGGCTTGAATGTGGGTTGCTGCCACATATTATCTTCTATAGTGTGATTTTCATCATCAATCTGCTGCAACATAAGATGAGAATAAAATTTTATTTCTTCACGACTCCAATACCTAAAAAATTCATTGATGTTTTCATCATCCAAGTTGTCTTTAACATTCATTTTTGGAGCTTCTATGCATACTTTATCATGGCTTGGTGTTGCAAGCCATGCTTCAAGGAAATTTAACTCTTCTTCATAATTTTTTTGTGTACCTTCACACTAAAAATCAACGTTCAAATTAAAAATACTGCAAAACCACATTGCTTTTGTTCCTTCTACTCTGCATTGAGAGCTTTCTTGTGTTGCGCTTCTTTCTATGCCTCTACCTTTGTTTTCTCTTTGTGGGCTTCCTTCTTTGCCTCAGCCTCTATCTCTATCTTTGTCTCTGTCTCTTCCACTCCTTTTCTAACCTGTATTGTTGCAAACAAGTTGTCTTCCAGTTGGTTTTCAGATTCAAGTGGGATTCTATCACTAGATAGCATCATCTGGATATGATGTTTTTGTTGCATCATCTGCAACCGTTCATCATTCTGCAACAAATCTTTATCAAAATTTACATTAGAAACATTAATTACTAGATTCACTATAACATTGGCTGCTCCAATGGAAATTTCACTTTCATGAGCAAGTTATGTTGTTGGATTCACCAAATTTTCATTAGCAAGCTTTGTTGTTGGATTCACCAATTTTTTGTCCACTTGTGGCTGAGCACAGTGGGATTCAACAAAATTTTCATCTTGTTGTAGATTTGTTGCTATAGATCCACCTTCATCTTCAACTTCAATGCTTCCCCTTACACCAAAACTCCTCTCAAGGGTATGTGAGGACTCCTTGGTTTTCTTGGCTTCTGAAATGAGGGGAAGAATGTTGTCATCCACATATTATTTTATGCATTTCAATGCAAATATGTTCTTTTGCCTTTTCACTTCCAATTCTTTCAAAAAAAGCTCCATACATCTCTTGGCATTGCTTCGACTTTCTTATCTTCTTGGCTTTTCCCATTTATTGAGCAATAACTCACTGTAGCTTAACAAACAAACGTACTTGTAGGCATACGAGTTCTCTGAAACAAAATCATCTTTGTGATAATTCCTCTACTACTTAACTTCGAAAAAAAATAAGTGTACAAATTTTCAGAAAACAATATTTTCACAAAACCTTTTAAAAAAAACATCATAATGAACATAACCAATTGAAAGAATATTTTTTTTAATCTCTTTTAGAAAAACATCTAAAAAAGCCTCTCCTCTTCAAAATATATACCACACCCTTCCTTTTATAATCCAAATTCTTATTTAAAAAAAACTTTGAATAAGAAGCTTTTTTTTTTAATTGGAACCCTCTTAAAAAAATATTAGAATACCCACTGCATGAATATTATGAGGGAAATCCTTGAAAAAAAAAAGAATAAAAAGAACATAATCTCCATAAGGTCTTTTGAAATCACATAACCCCTCATAAAAAACTTGTTAAATGAATTCGTAAAAGTGGAGCTCTTAAATGAATGACATAAGCCCACTTAAAAAAATTGAAAAGTAAAATGAAGTTTGAATGGAATGGTTTGTCGTTTGGTGGAGTACCTAAACAACCTTTTATACTTTTAAAAAAATCATTCCTTTTTTTTTAAAATGCCGAACCCTCGTTTGCACAGCTCCGATGGGATTGTATCCACACTCCTCCCACGCACAGCTCCGATGGGATTGAATCCGCAAATTTGCGCACTCCTCCAACGCACGGAGATTGTAGGTTTTTTACAATTTTGTAAGTTGGCGATGTTTTTACGCAGTTTTTTGAGTAGTTTTTTCTGGGCTGACATGCGACTTAGTGCTTTTACTTGACAGATATGCATTTGAAACAATTTTCTTCTTCTTTACACGTACAGAATTCAATCTGCTTTCACACTTTTTCCTCTGCCTCTCACAATCCTTGCTTCTTCTTTGCCAGCCCAAAAAAATTTGAAACTTTGCTCTTTCTGGAGAATTATGCTACCTGACCTCTTCTCTCAGCTACTCTCAAAGAATCTTAAGCAGCCTACTAACTTTGATACCATGACAAAACAATGAAAAGAACATAATGTGGAGCAGAAAATTGCTCTTCAATAGTCGACATTGCTTCATTGGACTCAACAAGCTTTGCTACTCCAAAGTCAGCAACCCTAGCATGAAGATTGGAGTCAACCAGAATATTGCTTGATTTGACGTCCCTGTGTATGATCAAAGGGGAACAATCATGGTGAAGATAACAGAAGCCCTGTCCAATTCCCACTGCAATATTATGCCTCGTGACTGAGTCTGCCAATAAATTGTTAAATGAATTCTTTCCATGCAAAGCATCCGCAAGACTTCCGTTTGCCATGTATTCGTAGATAAGCATGAGATTGGAATAGTTCTGACAGTTACCCAGCAGTCTCACTATGTTTCTATGTCTCAGCCTTCCCAAGACATCTGCCTCTGCGGGGAAGCCAGGCTTTTTTTTGTCCGTGTTGTAGAACTTTTTCACTGTTACAATCTCACCACTGGGCCTCTCGGCCTTGTAGACAATACCAGTCCCACCCATTCCTATGATATTATATTCCTCTATGCAGGCCAATATGTCCATGCTTGCGAAACATAGTCACTGAAAATGCAGTGAGCCGCCATGGCCTGTCTTCATTGAGGTAGTTGTCCTTGAAACTGATTTTCCTGCAGAAGAACCATTTTTTGGACTTGATGCAAAGCAAATGCCCTCCTAATAGCAAAAATTGCCATTGCCAATGGAACTGCACATATTACTCCAACCATCCATGCCAAAGGCCTGGGTCCCTTTTTATCTAAAGTACCGGGAGGTAGCAGGCTGTCTGTAATGAAGTGGCAGTTAGCCAAAATACCTCCACAGAGATTTGGGTTACCAACCAAAGCATCTGGGTTGGCAGACCTGAATATCCCATGAATTGGAACTGGACCAGAGAGGTTGTTGTATGACACATTGAAAATCTCGAGGGCCGTGGCATTTCCAAATTCCGGAGATATAATGCCTGTCGAGTGTCAGAGCGTTTTGAGATATATCTAACATGGCTAAAGCAGGCATCGCAGCAAGTTGAGAAGGAAAGGTCCCACTCAGTTCATTTTGTTTCAACACCAAGCTGACCAGTTTCTGACATATTCTAATGCTTCTGGGAATTGTCCCTGAAAAATGATTCGCAGACAAATCCAAAACTGAGAGGCTGGAACAGCCTCCAAAATCTGTTTGGAATTTTACCAACTAAATTGTTGTTGGAGGCCTAGAAATTCTCCAAACAGACCATTTTTGAAATATTCCCTGGAAGACTTCCTTCAAACTCATTATAGGAGAGAACCAGAAATGAAAGCTTTGAGGACAGGCTGAGATCAAATGGGATACAGCCATTTACCATGGTTTTTGCCAATTCAAGCCTGTTAAGACTTGGCAGAAATCCAAATCCTGCAGGGATCGCACCAGAGAGTTGATTATTCTGCATTCTTACTCTCCGAAGAGATCGGCAATTGGCCAAGCTGTTGGGAATGGGTCCTGAGAAATGATTATTGAATGGAATGACTTTGGTAAGATTGCCTCCTCTACACAACTGAGGAGGTATTGGTCGTGTGAAGGAATTAGAAGACACATCTAACCATGGGAGAGCTGAATTTCTGCCAAGTGCTTGAAGTATACCTGAAATTGAATTATTCCATATCTCCAAAGTTACAAGGTTAGGAAGACCACATATCCTATCGGGGACATGACCACTCATGTGGTTGAACATAACAATGAAAAGTGTCAAATTCTTCAGCATACATATTTCATCAGGAATGGTGCCTGAGAGAAAATTATCAGAAAGATCAAGGGACTTGAGCGAACTCATATTACCAATATCCTGAGGAATAATTCCAGTAAGGCTATTTTTATAAAAAAACAATGTACTAAGCATACTTAGCTTGGTCAGCTCAGCTGGAATACTTGCAGAAGTATTAGAGCAAGCCAGATCTAAATACTCCAACCTACTAAGATTTCCCAGCTCTGAAGGGATTCGACCCTCCAACTTAATATACCCTAGTAGCGACGTTTGTAACATGGAAAGCTTACCTAGCTCTGGAGGAATAAGCCCTGTGAGATTATTTCCCGAGAGACCTAAAAACTTGAGCTGGGACAAACCTCCATATGAGGACGGAATACTTCCATCAAAAAGACTTCCTCTGAAGTCTAGATGATCAAGCTGGGATAATAAGCCTATGTCCTCAAGCAAAGGTCCTGTGAAGTTGTTGCTGTAAGCAGAAAAGTTCATGAGACCCTTAGCTCTAGACAATCCGGTGGGGAAGTTACTAACAAAGAAATTTCGACCTGTGTCTAAAACAACCAGTTCTGTCAGATTGGCTATGGATTCTTCCAGTGGCCCAGAGAAACCATTGGAGGCCAATTTTAAGCTTTTGAGCTTTGAAAGCAAATGCATATCATCAGAAATAAATCCAGTGAGATTCATTGCAGAGAGATCAAGGCCTGTCACTCAACCCATACCAGCACCATCACAGGTCACTCCTGACCAAGTACAATGAGACTCTAACCCATCTGATCTCCAGTCATGCAGGTAGCCCACGGAGTCAACCATACTCAATTTGACTCTCAAGAGCACTGTTCTATCTTCAGTAACCCTGGCAGAAATGCACAACAGTAATAATATAAGCAAGGGGTAGTAAGCTAAGGAAAACACCATACTTGAAACTGATTTCTTTTAGCTCCTTTACAGGCCAGGGTCACTAGTATGGATCACAGTTCTTGAAAGGTTAGAGCACATACAAGTATGGGCTGGGTTCAACCTGGGTTCACAACTATGTTAAACTTGCACCGATCTATTAGCCCGCAGCCCAGCTTACCAGCACCAATTTATGGACTACAAAGAGCCAAAAAGGATGCGGAAGACTATTATTACTGACTTAATATCGACTGGAATGGTAAAACTGAGAACAGAAAATGTTTTGCGTGGTCGTTGCAGCAGGCAGACATGGCGCATGGTTTAAATCGTATGAAGAAGCACACCAATTTCTTTTGGTGACAGCAGAAGCACGAGATCCCATGCGTTTTGGATTGACCAACAGAATTTCTTCATCCTTTCAAATCATTCAATCACAACAATCTCCCGCATCAATCCCAATAATTCACCAGTCGGGATGAGGGCATCTGCTACCATTGCAAGGTGAGCCCACTATTCGACAAGCTATTATCACCAACTTTCAAACTCCCTACAGAGGTTATTCTACGTAGATACTACATTACATCGCGAATGTTTCTGGTTTCGCAGCATAATTACAATAATTTAATATGAGTTGACACTTTGGTCACGTATTAATTACTTTCTTGTGGTATGTAAAGAAGAAATGGATGTTTTAAACTATCACACTCACAACATTTAATATGTTTTAATTTATCTTAATTTAAATTGTAGTATGTAAAGAAGAAATGGATGTTTTAAACTATCATAGTCACAACATTTAATATGTTTTAAATTATCTTAATTCAAATTGTTTTGAATAAGTTGGGGTTCGTATTTAACTATTTATATTTGGAATTTTAAATTAAAAAAGATGTTTTAAAATATATCTATTTCATAAATAGTGAGCTTTTTTTTTCTTATTATAAAATGTTCTTATATCCATCAAAATTTTCCTGCACCATACCCTACACTAAAGATCTTGCAAAGATGTCAAAAAAGAGAAGCCAAGACCATTTATTGACAAGAACTACTAAGTAAACAGAGTTGTGAGACCTCGTCACTCAACTGACCAAAAAATACTGAAAAGCCCTTGCATATGGCATTGGAAGACCGAGAGAGGTGGGTCAAATTTGAGGAAGAATAGAAAGAAAACATGGCTGGGAGGCAAAGATGCAAACCATCATGCAAAAATGAAGAATCCTGAGCCTATGGTAGAGTCGTGAACTAGACATTCATAATGAAAATACCCAAGAAGTGTCTATGCCCCATGCTTGGAGAATTGATCCACCAATGTGTTATGCTCCATAAAAATGTAGCGAAAGGACAAAGAGAATAAACTACCCCTCATAATGTTGATCTGCTCCAACTAGTGACCCAAAGTTGGAACATGAAGAGAGCAGGAACCCAATGCCCAGTTCCAATTCCAGAAATAGTGAGATACTTTTTGAATGAAAGGGTTTCTTTCCAACTACAAATAAAAGAAATTTAGTGAAAGCTACAATTCCACTTTGATCTAAATTTTGTTCATCCGAAAATGAGGTAAATGAAGTGGTGTTGAGGGGTTTTATTCAACTTTGTGGTGGAATAATGTAACTATTTCCAAGGACTTAGGTAATTGATTTGGTTGATTTGTTTTTTGTTTACTCATTTCCTAGATTGACATGGTCTCTATACATTTCTCGATTGTTAGATCTAGATAGCATTAGTTTCTAATTGTTTCTAAAGAGGTCATTTTCAATGTATTTTATACAATTTCATGAACTAATGAAAAGTATGTGAAAGAGAGTAAGGGCCCAACAATGCATAATTATTTAAATTATTTGGTTGTAGCAATAGTGGGAGTGTTCATGTGTTTCAATATTTTACCTACCCCCTTTCATCAGATTGCTATCAAAGCAAGATTAGAGCCTTCATTCGTAAGTCAAGTGAAGGGTATTTGCATGAGTTGATAGTGAGAAAGAAGAAGCATGGAAGAATTTATGCAGGAAACTTGGTTTTCCAGAAATTCAATTCATATAATTGCATTATCTCTCAATGGCAGAGGGTTTAATACTTGTGATGCTAATCTGTTTAGTTATTGTTCAACTATGAAGGGATACAAAGACATAATGATAAGGAGAAGGTTGAGTATATAACGATAATGATGGAGAGAGGGTTGAGTAGATCAATTCCATAACTTGCTCCATCATACAACATCTCGTCATTTAATTTGCTATATATTTATGGCAATTAAGGATTTTCTATTTGGGATTTATGATAGTACGCTTAAAATTATTTAACATTGCATTTTTAGGATCAAATTAATAAATTTATAAGATCTCTAGCCAGGGTTTATGGATTCTAGTACCAAAGACTTAGATTTACAAAGCCTTTCGTCTGAATAGTAAATAACAATGAGCATGGTTTAAATTTTGTCATTTCAACTTGATAATAAAGACTAATAGAGTTGGATAATAAAAAATGATAATAAATTAAGGGCATCTAGAAATAGTCTATGATAATCTTAAGGACCATTTTCGATGGGTAAAAACTATGAAGTTTTTTCAATCAAGATGAAGAACTTTCTTTGTTCTCAAGATGCTTAAGATGTAGTTGCAAATGGTTTCACAAATCCAAATGAAGAAACCATACATCCCATCAAAAGTACTAAAAAAAATAATTATTTGAAAATAAAAAGAGTGATTCAAAAGTAGTGTGGGTTATTCAGCAAGGATTAGAAGAGCCAAATTTTCCAAAAGTCACAACAAAAAATTATGCCAAGATATTCTTTAATCAATGAATCCTTCTGAGATTTATTTATTTTTCTCAGCGTTTTAATTTCTTCAAGTGCACTTACCAACTCTCCTTCTTGGTCCACTTCATTCTCTCCATCATCAAAATTGATAGCTTCGGCTTGCAAATTGTCTATGGCTATTGACATGAATTATTTGGGACTTTCATCATCTGTGTCCTCATTTGAGGGTTGGCTAACTTCAGTTCTAGAGGGGTTGCCTTATTGAACATAGAGACCCCTCTTTTTATCCTTTTTATATCTTTTTTTACTTTCTTAAAAAAAAATTGTTGGATCATAATCCTTTTTCTTCTTTTCAAAACATTTTGAGGCATAGTGACCAACTATCCCATAATTAAAGCACTTAAAAGGTAACTTACCACTTCCTCACTAACTTGGCTTCTTCTTCATTTGATTGACAACATGAGTCATCATGCTATTCCTTAGGCTTCTTATCTACTTTAAAGGTTTATTCTTTTATTGCATGTTTGTCCCTTGATATTATCATCTCATAGGCAGTGAGGATGCTAAGTAATTGATTTAGAGTGAGAGTATTTAGATTGGTCATTTCTTCAATGGATGAAACCTTGGGACTAAATATATCAGGAAGAGATCTCAACATCTTTTGAACTACTACAACTTCATCTAGCTACTCATCAAGGCCTCTTATGGTGTTCACAACCTCATCAATTCAAAAAAAATATTTTGCAATATCTTCATCATCATGCATCCTCAAACACTAGAATTGCATTCTAAAACCTTGAAGTTTAGCTTTCTTTACCTTTTCACCTTCATAGCAGCTACTCATCTTGTCCCAAATAGTGTTGGCAGTTGTACAGTCCATCACTTTGACAAGTTTTCATTCAGGTAGGCCAAAAAGCAAAGCATTCATGGATTTAGCGTTGCATGTGAACTCCATATTTTGATATTTATTAATTGTTGCTGGAGGCTTTTGGTATTCTTCTTCCACAACATCCCATCAAGCAACTCCAAGTGATTGAATGTAGGTATTCATCATTACTTTCCAAAACACATAGTTTGTTCCAATAAACATAGGTACCTTATTAGTAAATCCTCGTTCCTAGTTTGACATGGTCTTTCATCTTTCTTCCAGTTTTTATGTTGATACGAAGTAACTTGGTTCTAATACCTATTGTTAGAAACCATAAAAGATAGAGAAGGGCGGTGAATTAATGTTGTAGGAATTTTAAAACTTTCTTTCACTTGCAATCATATTAGGACACCAAGAAATATTTCAGCAATTAATACATATGAGCATGACAAGAAATAATATTAGTAACTCAAAGAACACACAAATTCTTCAAATTGTTCTTCAATTCCTTCATAAGGCAAGCTACAACTTGTTACAAATTTCTCTCGCTACAACCGGCACAAAGCTATAACTCCCTGATTTATCAGCTACAACTAAATGGAGCAACAACCCCAAACATTTACTAGCACCTACTGGAAGGATCTATAGCCCTTGATCTACAAGCTACAACTTTCTTAACATGAATGATTCATTTTTCATCCATTTTCATGCTAGAACCATGAATGCCAACTCAAAAATAAATCAATTTGTCCCTAAAAAACTCACCAACACACCTTCAGAAATATTTGATTATTAAACACACCAAAAACATTAATTCACCTATACTCACACCCTACTCAAAAAATTCACACACAAAAATCTATCTAACTTGCTCAACCTATTATACTTATAGAGAAAATTGAATGATATTTTTGGCTTTTCTGCTTTTTAGTTAACTTCACTTGAATCCTTGCATGAGTCTTTAATTTTTTTCCTTTGTCCTATTCATTTCAATCTTCTCAATATGCTCATTAAGTTACCAGGATCTTATCTACTGTTAAAAACTCAAATTGTGAGTTAAACTGCTAATTCTCGCTATTCTGGCTCTTTTACAGAGTTTAGCAATGACTTTACCTTTAGTTCAGATGATTATTATTTTTGTCCAAATTGTCAAATTGCCTTCTAAAACTTGTCCCTATTGCCAACGATTGCCTCTAGCCCCTTGCCTCTTCATTTATTTTGAAAACCCTTCTTCATGCCCTAGATTTTCTTATTGCATGGGACCAAGGGTTGGTGTTTGTTTCCTGACACCTTTACCTTGATGCTTTTCTTATTCACCCTTTTAAACCTTTCAGGGATATGTGAATGGGATGAGTCATCCCATGGGGCCACCTACCTTCTCTCCTCATCGGTTGTTACTACCACCTTGTTGTTGTTGTGCTCGAGGCATGTATCTCGACATTTCTTCTTTGTGCCCATAATTTACCTTTGGGGTCAAGTCTACAGGATGCGTTATCCTGGTGGGACTTGTGCTCAATCAATTTCACACCTAGGTTGATTTTTCACTG
>APFE030172616.1:1210-30727 GCA_000404065.3 Pinus taeda
TGTTCCACAGATCTCCTTCAAGCGATCAAGCTTCTATCAAAGGACCTGCTCTGATACCAATTGTTGGAAATAATACTTAGAGGGGGGGGTGAATCAATATTATCACATTAATAAAACCTTTTACATTTCCATAATCAGATTCATATATGCTACTTCCACAACTTCTTATGATTAAGTTAATTGATCTTCAATGAGTGTATTAGAACATTATCAACCATATTATTAGTTAACAGATGCAGTAACATAGAATAGATCATCGACTTTTTTTTTCTAGGGTAAATTTTCAATATTTTGAAGGATGACAGTCGGAGAGCGGGAGCGGAAGGTCACGGGCGCATCGAACCTGCTAGGGTTTCTGTAGAATACCTGCAACGACAGGCTTCACACTGTTCTCGCCAGACCTGACAGGATCAACAAAGCGTCCGGATTAGGGACTGGGCGCACAGAAGAAATGGCTTCCCCCTCTGGGGCGGAAGAGGACGGGCCGCCAATCGATAAAAGCCAGCAAAGACCTGAGGTGAAGACCAATGACGATCAAGAAGCGGACGGATCAGACGCTGAGAAACCACAGAAGATCAACGGTGATTAAGAACAACATGAAACTCCAAAGGTAAGTTCCTCTACGTGTAAGCCTGTTGCTGCTCACAGGCCAGAAGTAGAACTACCTAGCCATCGTATTAATGCAAGAACCCAATACATGAGAGACCATGCCCTCATAGGAAAATTTATCGGGCTCTGGCCGATAGAAAAAGCTCTGAGAAACTGGATCAACGTCGTATGGCATCGAAAAGGAGAAATAACCCTACTTCTAGGGCCAAAGGGTTTTTTCACAGCTATCTTTAACTCTTTGGAAGATAGAAACAGAGTGTTTGAAGGAGGACCTTACTTCTTCAACTCAGTTGGGCTATTCCTTTGAGAATGGGTTGCTCGCTTTAATCCAGACAAGGAAGATCTCAGCTATGCACCAGTTTGGATGCGATTGTACTCATTACCCTGGGAATATTGGGAGGAGGACTCTCTTAAATCCATTGGCTCGGCTTTAGGAGAATTTGTTAAGGTCGCAGAAGAAACTAAGGCCGTTCGACACACTACCTATGCCTCATATGCAAGAATTTGCATTTATATGGACCTGAAGCAACCGTTGCCGGACACGTTGAGGCTCTTTCATGAGGATCAAGACTGGATCCAAGTCATAGATTACGAACATGTGCATTTCCGCTGCAGAAAATGCCATGTCATAGGACATATCTTCCGAGATTGTCCCCTGAATATCAAGCCTCCTACCCAAAACAATCAGGCACAACAATCTCAGGATGGATTCACTAAAGTTCCAAATCGAAGAAGAGGCAACAAAAAAGTCACAAATCCTCCTAAGAGAATGCCAGAAGAGAAGTCCAAGCCCTCCACCAGCAACAGTTTCGACGCCTTAGCAAACACAGAGGACCAGGAAGAGGTCATGGCAGAAAACAACACAAAGCCCGCTTCAAAGTCAATGGCACAAAAAGATCAACTCAAAGGCAAAAAGAAGGCAACGAGCTCAGAAAACTGGAACAACCTAGCAATGGAGATAGATAACAATAGTCCCAGACAGGAAAAAGGTAAGGAAGCCGAAGAAAGCACACAAGAGCCGCAAATAATGGAGGAAGACGGTGAGAATATAGATATTGGGGAGCTTGATATCTTGGGCCTCGAACAAGCCTGCAAATTAGGTAAATTTGACAAAATCACTGATACGCAGGTTGACAACCTAGTAGAAGTCTTGAGCAAAGCTCAGAAGAAATATTCTTTAGGAGTGCAAAAAGGAAGCCAATGGGACGGTAAATTTTACTCAAAAGATAGCAAAAAAAGAGGTCGCAAATCGACTTTAGAAAGGACCATCAAGATTGGTGAAGTCTTCGTTGAGTCTGGTAGATATGCCAAACTTACCAAGTATTACAACTCCAACCCCAAACTGTCCCAATGAAGCTAATATCTTGGAACATCAGAGGGCTAAATGGCCCCAGGAAAGGGAAAATTCTAAAAAATTTGATCATGGATGAAAAACCAACTATTCTATTCTTACAAGAAACAAAATGCAACTTGACATTCCTGGAAAAAACTGCAGCAAAGGCCTGGCCAGGAGCGCAAGTCACAATGGTTGAGGCTCAAGGAGCTTCAGGAGGATTGGCAATCTTATGGGATGCCGGTAAAATCCAATTACAAAATATTCATGCAAACAAACATTTTATTCAAGCAATCTTTCACCTTCTGGGCACGAATATATATGTACATATCACTAATGTCTATTTCCCGCAAGAATCTCAGCAGAAGGCGGAAATTTTAGAAACAATCTCGCATCTCAATCTTGACAGATCTTATCCTCTCTGGGTGGCTGGAGGGGACTTCAATATGATCGCATCTCTAGAGGAGAAGCAAGGAGGGAGATGCAGTATCAACAGAGACGGTTCCCTTCTCAAAGACTTCATCAATAACAATTGGTTGATTGATATACCCACCTCCAATGGCTTGTACACATGGACCAACAAGAGAGTCAATCCAATGCAAATTGCCTCTCGACTGGATCGATTTCTAATATCCGACAATGCTGTACACACAGGAGGAGAATTTTTAGCCCACATTGTTCCTTTCTCCGGATCATATCACTGGCCAATTGCACTGCATTGGAATAGGCCTGGAACAAGCATAAAAAGGCCTTTTCGATTCGAAGCATTCTGGATGTCTCACCCAGAATTCAACAAATTCATCTAGACAACTTGGCAAAAATGCAACCCGATGGCGCCTACAAAAATGGCAAGATTCCAAATGAAACTAAAAATGCTCAAAGGAGAGATAAAACAATGGAACAAGAACACCTTTGGTAATATCCTCAAAGAGAAGGAGATCCTCATTCAAGAGATCAAACAGATCCAGCAAAAAATTATCATGGAGGGGAGATCAGAAGAGCTAATGCACAAAGAACAGAAAGCGGAACAAAAACTATTAGAACATGATCTGTAGGAGGAAATACTATGGCGGCAGAAATCACGCATCCGCTGGCTAAAGGAAGGAGAGAAGAACACCAAGTTCTTCCATAAAACTACAGTGCAAAGGCGAATGCATAATCAAATCTCTCAACTCAGTAATGTTCAAGGAGAAAAAATTGAAACTCAAGCAGGCATAGAACAGGAATTTTTACAGTACTTCAAGGCAATGTCTCAGGAGCCTAACATTAACAGAACAGAGGAGATCGATAGAATCTTATGCAATATCCCTCGCTTGATAACAGAGGACCACAATACTTTGCTTCTTAAGCCCATCAGTTTACAGGAGGTCGAGATTGCTGTAAATCTATTAAAGGCAGGCAAAGCCCCTGGTCCTGATGGCTTCACTTCAAATTTATTTCAACACTTCTGGGAGTTGATTAAATGGGAAGTCTGGCAAATGGTTGAAGAGTCGCGATCCATGAGGTGGATGTATCCAGGATTAAATGCAACTTTCATCGCTCTAATTCCGAAATCTCAAAACTCAAATTCTCCAGAAAAATTCAGACCCATTGCCCTGTGCAACATAATTTATAAGATCGAATCAAAGGTAGTGGCGCTTCGGTTGAAACCATTGCTACCGTTAATCATCTCGCCAGAACAATCAGGATATGTGGAGGGGCGACAAATTATGGATGGGATCATACTCACCCACGAAGTAATTCATTCCCTCAAGCAAACGAAAAAACCAGGTATGCTTCTTAAAATCGATCTATCTAAAGCATTTGATAGCATTTGTTGGGAATACATGCAAAAAATCTTGAAAGCTTTTGGTTTTGATGCGGCATGGATACGATGGATAAGCAGCCTCATCTCTTCCACTTTTTTCTCTATCCTCGTAAATGGTACTCCTTCTTCCACTTTTCACCCAACCAGAGGTATCCTCCAAGGAGATCCTCTATCCCCCTTTCTGTTTGTAATCATGGCGGAGGGATTAGGCCGCAGTATAAAAGCAGCAATTTCAGCCAGAAACCTCAAAGGTATTTCGATCCATCAAGCACCCACTACTTCCCATCAGCAATTTGTTGATGACAACATGTTATTTGGGCACTCCTCAGTTCAAGAAGCTCATTCCTTAAACTCCATTCTTGACACTTTTTCCAAAGCCTCTGGTGCCCTCATAAATAAAGTGAAGTCCCAAATCTTCCTTTTCAATACCCCCCCTATTACTCAACACGCCATAGCTCGCATCATAGGCTTCTATGTTGCTTCCTTGCCTTCCAAATACCTGGGCGCACCTCTAATTGCATCGGCCCTAAAGCACTCATCATGGACCAACCTGCTTGAAAAATTGGAAGCTAAATTATTCCAATGGACACACAGAGCCCTGAACATGGCAATTAGGATTGTGCTCATCAAAGCGGTGCTTCAATCCATGCCGCTTTATCTATTTTCTATAATGGCAACGCCGAAATGGGTGTTGAAGGTAATCAGACAACTCCAACGTAATTTCCTTCGGGGCAGTTCGGGACCTAACAGGAAATGGGCATTGGTGAAATGGGAGAAAGCTTGCACTCCAAAAATAGCAGGGGGAATAGGACTCAGGGATCCGGAACATAGCAACTCAGTCATGGGAGCAAAAATCTGGTGGAAATGGTTAACCTACCCGGACACTCCATGGGCACGATTATGGAGCGCCAAATACGCCAGCAACTTGCCTCTGGAGGAAATAATATGAATGATGGAAATGAGCAAGGGATCAGCAATGTGGAATTCGGCAATC
Source organism: Pinus taeda (assembly GCA_000404065.3). Classification (NCBI taxonomy): domain Eukaryota; kingdom Viridiplantae; phylum Streptophyta; class Pinopsida; order Pinales; family Pinaceae; genus Pinus; species Pinus taeda. Next base: position 5,954 of record APFE030172616.1, read on the forward strand.
AAGCATAGAGAACTAATACAAAACCACAGCTTTTGGGAGGTAAAGGAAGGTAGCCTAGCAAGATTTTGGACAGATTCCTGGCAGCAACTCCCCACTATAAAAACTCTTCTCCAAGGACTCCAAGATCAGGAAACAAATCAAATGGACAAAGTCAACAAATTCTGGAAACCCAATATGAATTCAGAACACAGGGAATGGAAAACAATAAACCAAATTATACCAGACAGTACGGAGGCCATTCAGCTCTCGCTCTCAGAGGAACTAAAGAAAAGAAACATTCTCAAGGAAGCAGGGGAGGACAAACTAAGGTGGGGATACGAAGAGAAAGGCATATTCACAGCCAAGGAGGCTTACAAAATCATTTTAAAGGATAGACTCAACAAGGACAAAGTGTGGGAGAAAATATGGAATCCGCCAATATGGCCAAAAATATCAACTTTCCTATGGCTTCTGGCTCATAACAGGATCCTCTCCTAGGACAATCTTAGAAAAAGGAAATTTGCAGGCCCCTCAATATGCCTTAACTGTAAAATGGATGAGGAATCCACTGCACACCTGATGTTAGTCTGTCCTTTGAGTAGGCACATTTGGGAAAAAGTCTCTTTTAGAAGTCGCAAAGAAGGAAGAGTGCAGGGAGACATCCTCAACACGCTTCGAACCTGGCCCCAAACACCTTACCAGAGTAAAATTATCAACACACTTTGGCAAATTGCCCCAAGGATTGTGATGTGGAATATTTGGAAAGAGAGGAATCAGAGGATATTCAAAGATCAAGCATTACCGATGGAACAAGTCTGGAAAATCATTCACAATAACATACAAGAAACTCTGTCTACTAAACACTGGGCTTCAGAGGATTTTCCCACCAACCCACAGGAAAGGAATATTTGGAGCAACTGGAAAATCAATATTCAATCTCCCCAGGCCCCTCAAGTTAACTCGGCTATTCATCAAGTCTCCCCATCCAGGTGGACTCCTCCTCCTCCGAACATCTATCTGCTCAACTTTGATGGAGCATCGAAAGGAAATCCAGGCAACACAGGATATGGAGGTGCTATAAGAAATTCTCAGGGCCAACCACTCACGATTTATTATGGCTCAATAGGCTGGAACACCAATAATGCAGCAGAACTGGAAGGCCTCTGGAGAGGACTCAAAATTGCATACATTCAGAGGCTAATTCCTCTCATAGTGGAAGGAGATTCTCAAATCATAATAAATATGATCTCAAAGATCCAACAGGGCAAGGAAGTCCAGAAGGTGAGTAACAGTTGGAGATTAGCCACCAGGCTCGAGACACTCCAAACTTGGCTCCGGAATCACAATGCAATATCCTTCAAACATATCAGGAGAGAAGGGAACAAATTAGCTGACTTTCTAGCCAATTTAGGAGTGGAAAGGGGAGAGGAATTCTTCGAAGGATCACTGTAGGGATCAGCCTCAGATTCTGAAATTAACACCTTCAAGAATATCCTTACCAATGATATGCAAATCAGAGATGAAGATCACCCGGATGCGGGTGCATGTCGAGTTATTAAAAGGATCAACAGACTGCCACGCGGGAGAACGGCAGGCAGCTGTCTCAATCACCATGAATGACATTAATAGTTGGCCGCCGGAAGTGAAGAGCATTCAAAGCTCTTCAATGCTGCATCTGGTTCAAGACATGAGCCTAAAGAATATCAGGATGGCGGAGGAGGGATTGCAGTCATTCGACTGGGTTCAATTTCTGACGCTTGGTGAGAAGGAATGGTCTGAGTTAATGCCCGTCCACAGGCAATTGCCTCCGTTCTCAGCCTATCTGCATCTGAGTGTAATCGCTGGCAAGTGGAAACGCTTGGGGGTGCATCCTAGCGGTGGTGACATTGGGCATCAGGCCTGGTGCGTTTTTCAGAGACCAACCGGGTTGTATTCACCATCTGTTCATCAGATTATCAGTATGGCTCCTCGGTACAGAGCCACACCACGTCGGGGGCACCATTAGGGCCAAAGAAGTGGTGCTGGAAGGTGAGGAAATCGCAGTCCATGGAGAGTTTCCCCCCTTATCTGTGCCTCCCTATCCTCTAACAGAACAGAGGATTCAGGGCATTCCATTAGCAACTCGGTTCAATCGGCCAAGTTTCATTACCGCCGCAGAACCAATAGGCCTATTATATCGGCGTTAATTACGGTCATTTTTGAGGAAGAAGATGGGGCGGAGGGCACTTCGGCGGAGCAATCACCTGGGAACTCCAACATTTCCTCGCCAAGTTGGGGGAGGGAGGATAGCTCATATTCCCCATCTTCGCCAAGTAAATTGGTCGATGAGAGCTCTCCGGCACCCACAGAGGAACAAGCTGAAGCCCTGGAGGAAATTGGTAGCATGTTAGACTTGAAAGAGCCCGAAATGGTTCAAGATCAAACAAAAATTCCTCAGGAACGGGCAGACGCCACCACCTCCTCACCTCAGCAGCAAGGCGCGCCCTAGCTGCCGGACTTCTATTACGCCAACACTCTGTACCCAAAATTACCACCAAGCATGAAGTTGGAAGATGTTCCAGAGGGAATGGAGATCTCTTGGGAGCCTCTGGACGAGTTCAAAGTCTACAGGCCAGATAATGACAAGTAAGCGGTCTTCTCCTGCTCTTTTTGGAGGTATGCTCGTAATTTGCTGGAAAATATCTTCGATTTTGGTGGTCGCGTTTTTGGAAATGCCTGGTTATGGTCGTGGTCATGGTCGTTGGGGTGTGCTCAGTTGGGTGCGGATATGATAGATGGTTATGGTCGATGGTTATGGTCGTCGTTATATGTTTGGTTGGTTGCTGGCCCATCTCGTCTGGTCTGGTCGAGGTTATGGTCGTTGTTGTATAGCGGTTACGGTCGCGGTCTATGGCTCCTGCTTGCCAGATGGTGCTTGTTTGGATGGTTGCGGTTTAAGGGCCTGCAGGCTCGATTCTGGAAACGGAATCTTGGCAGCAGAAGCCCCCTCAGAAATGAACTCTCCTATATTCAGCATTCAGGCAATTCTGTTTTTTGTATTGACGCATTTTGAACATGAATTCTCCACTCTGTAACTCATCCATTGTAAGAGGCACTCACCTCAGTGGAACTGACATTTTTGATGCCAGCATGATAGAGAGTTGCAAGCTTCAATGGCACTCTCAGAGGTTTCGCCCTCTTGTATATATTTTCTCTTTTTTAATATAATATAGCTTAGCCTTTGCGTAGAAAAAAAAAACATAGAATAGATCATCACACATAAGGCACACACATGAACACTGTGATATAAGGTGGAAACCCAATGCGGGAGAAAACCACCTACTGCAAGTCATCTCAATCTTCTTCTTAATAAGAAAATCCTTTTACAATATTTTGTACTGGTGCAGCCTTATACCAGTACGGGAGCTACAACCCCCTTTGCTCTTGTACTAGCCGATCCATTTACTAGTACATAGGCTACTACCTGCTACAATGCTCCAAAGACTTCCTTTAGCTCTTGTACTAGCTTAGATACTAGTACGTAGGTGCTGACCTACAATCTTCTCTCCTCCAGGTACCACGTTTCATCAATTTTCATACTGGATACACTGAAGCACAACACATAATCTGAAAGGCCATGTTTCATCCAATTTTCATACTGGATCCAATAACCACATTGAAGCTCATAATCAAACAACCTTCTGAATCACCCAATCACTAGATCAATACTTATACAATGAGAGTCATCAATCAGATCTAGTCCATCAGATTACATAAAGATGAGTCATTAAGAACCTGATCCATTCATCCATCAATGTATAAGCATTTAATCAATCACTGCTATTATCAGAACTTAATACCAGAAATCATACATCACTTCAAAACCCAGAACACAGCAATGATAAACATGGATAGCTAAGTATATTTCATGAGAAGTACGCAAATTCACCCATATAACAGCTGCGTATAAGTACGCACTATTTCCAACTACTTCCCTGCGTACGTGCGCACTGTGCCTCACAGACTTCCTGCGTACGTGTGCTCTGTGTCCAATGAACTACCTGCGCCCCTCCGCATCTGCAGCCCTTATGGTCCTGCGTATCTGCGCACCTGCAATGCTTCTGTGCCTGCGTATCTCCGCACTTTTCTTTCACTGGACCTGTGTACCTCCGGGTATAGATAATTTCGAGACTTCAAGAGTAACCCAGACTGTCAGATCTACATATCTGAATATGCACCGAGGAGATATGAACCCATTAGTAGATCTGATTTGTAGTTCTCATGTTTCTTCTTGATTTAGATCTAGCTATCTCTCATAACCCATCACTAGAATTTCAGATCTATCTTCTTAAGATATTCAACCCAAGCATACTCAAGCCAAATGATCTCCTTTGCTTTATATAGGCAAGCTCTTCCTCAAATCATGGATCATGGGCCTCAACAATACCACGGGCCAAAACCATGATAACACAATACCGTCGGCTAAATACCAAGGGTTAAACATAAGGAACCCCACGTGTGCGCGCTTTACTGCCTTGAAGTGTGTGCACTGGTGGTACGCACCTCATGAATGGGTAACCTGCGGGTATGTACGCACTTTATATAAGACATGCCTGCGTGTCCGCACCTTTTGTACGGTGTGCTTGCGTACTCCTTATTTTCTTCAATATTTGAGAGCTGATCATCAATCTCTGCTACTGTCCTATTGTACAATGATCCATCACCTGAATGGGTTGCCATCAAGGACAACACTTTAGCCATAATGCCAACACGTTATAAGTTAAAATTATGGATTATAAAAGAACATATTATACTAGAGCTCATCTTGGTCCATAGCCTGCTACAATTGTTGATGATCCTAACAGAATTTTAAGAAAACCTAAAAATCTAGAGAGTCAAGAAAGGGTTAATCAGTTAAACAAATAAAATTCACTTCCTAAAGAACTATAAATCTTAGACATTATTAAATTTGAATTATCATTTGTGCATTCTTTGTTTCTTACCAAATCTGAAAATTGAGTCTATGATACTATAATATATCCCAATTTTATTCAATTTATTGAATCAAAGAAGGATACTATACATCGTGATTTAGATCAACATGTTTTGGATACTTTTGACAAACTTGATGAGCTAACCTTCACTTTGATAAGGCATATAAACGAAGCCTATTTTCAACATTCAGTTGAATTAGCTACCCTAACTACTGCTACCCCTGAACATTCTACAATATTTTCAGAAACTGTAAATATAACCCCATTCAGTACCACCTCAGCTATAATATCAACCATAGTTCATTCCACAAATCCATTCATACCTAAACTTGCTCTCCAACCTAATTTCTCAAGTTCATCTAAAAGCAACACTAATTCACCTCCAAATCAAGCTAAAATTGTAGCCATGGTAAACAAATATGCACCTCTGGCCCTACAAGCTCCTTTACATGCTATGCCATAAGATTAAAAAAGTAAAATTTTGTAGTTTGATAGTACTGGTTAGTATACTACTCAACAACATGTAAATAAAATGATAGATTATTTTCCGTTAAATGAATTTGATGAGGCTGATGTTCAAATGAGATTATTTGCACAAACACTAGCAGGAAATGTTAAAAAGTGGTTTAAATATTTACCTTGTAACCATATTGCTGATCTAGCTAATTTCCACCAATTGTCCATAGATAGGTGGGAAAGAAAGGAAAACCCTCCCCAGATATTATCTGAATATGAGAGCATAAGGAGATCTTCTAGTGAATTTGTCCAATATTACTGTACTAGGTTTAACAACATTTACAATGAAATTCCAGTGAATATCAAACCCCCACCGGACCTTGCCCTAATTAAATTTCCAAATGGTTTTGATGCTGACATGTCCTATAAATTAGTAGAAATAAATCCTCCAACTTTAGAATCGATGCAGAGTGATGCATTTAGTGTAGAAGCTAACTTATTGGCTAGAAGATCCAAGATGAGGAATGAGGAGAGTTACCATTAAATAAGAATCTTCCACTTCAAATGTTAAGATAGATAGTTTATCCAAAAGTGTAGAAAGGCTAATGGATAGGTTAGAGAATATGGAAAGAAAACCTCAGTGGGAAAATCAATAAGGACCCCAAATTAGGAACCCCAACTTTCGAAAAAATCCTAGTATTGTAAAATCAAGAGAACCTGTACCCGATTAGCAGGTTAGACCACCTTTCCAGGAAAATTATGTTGAAATTTCATAATAGCATGAAGAAGACCATGACACATAGATAAAATTGACGGGAGTAAACAATGAGGATTCCATTTTTCTTACTCAGGAAGAATAAGAATTGTACATGTTACAACAATTACAAGTAGATTCTGGAGAGTCCTTTGACTACAAACAAGGTTATGAATATGTTATCTATGAAGTTCATAAACAATATATTCTTAGAAGAAAAACGAACACAGAAGTTCCTCCTAAGAAATCAGCCAAAACCCAAACTAATAAAATAGTGGAAGCTCCTGTGACCAATATCCTACAAATTCTCCCTAGGGGAGCTAAGGAGGCCTCCATCCCAAAGATGGTGGAAATAACATCAACTGAAACTCAAACTTCAACTACACCTCAAACTTCAAATGCAACTCAAACTGTTCCAAACAATAAAATTGAAAACAAAACAGTTTGCACACAAACTGAATTACCATGTGTTGGTAAAGAAAAAAAAACACAGAAACCACAATTGATAAGGATAAAATCATTCAATTAGGAAAAACTCAAATACCATTTAATATCAAAATTGAGTTAGCCAAATTGAAAATATCGGTTCCCTTAACAGAGGTGGTAAGAAATTAATCATACAAAGCACAAATAACTGAAACACTAAACATAGGTGAAGGAGAAGATGTTGTGAACCTTAATGATGATCAACTTGAGTTTTTATTTGGCCCAGAAGTAAATTGAAAACATCAACATGGGGCTATCCCTCCAGTCTATATTAGCTTAAATGTTCATGATAATATCTTACATAATTCTATGTTATAATCAGGAGCATCTCATAACCTAATGCCTAAATCAAACATGGAAAGGTTAAATATAGACATCAGTAGACCCTACGAGCACTTGTTTTCTTTTGATTCTATTCAAGTAAAATGCCTTGGACTGATAAAAGATCTATGTGTAACTCTTGTCCAATGCCCAACAAAGAGTATTGTTATGGATACAGTAGTTAGTGATATCCCACCAAATTGTGGTATGTTTTTATCTTTCTTATGGGGAGAAACATTACAAGGATCACTACAATTAGACATGCCATATGCTAGCATTTTTGTATTTGGTCATCAAAGAAAGATTTACAGAGAAAACTTGATGAAATACATGATAAGTAGTTCATAAAGGCCACATAATTACCCCATTTATTCCATGCATTCTGATCTGGACTCATTTATCTTATATAATTCAGAAAATAGAAAAGACAAAATCACAACTTTAGAAGATAATCACAAAGAAGCTGATAGCGAAAACATAATACACGAGTCTCTTTGAAACTTAGATTTTGATAGCTCTGTAAATAGATTAGGAGTAGGAGATGGTGTATGGATTCAAAATTTAGAGAATGATCATTCAAAAGGACATGCTTTTAGGTTGAATTTCAAATGCACTAACAACATGGCTGAATACAAAGCATTAGTGGTAGGCCTTCAAATCATAAGGAAACTTGGAGCTAAAAGAGTTTCCATCATGGGAGACTCATAACTCATTATAAAACAGGTCAAGGGAGAGTACATTACCAATAACCCTAGACTTAGCTACTACAAAGAAGTCATCCTAGACTTGATAAATTGTTTCCTTGAGACTGACTTTGTTGTTATTCGAAAAAAGAAAAATATACAAGCTCATAGCTTAGCCACTTTTTCTAGCACATGAAAGTTTCCCTTCCAACCAAATCATCAGTACACAACTAAGGTAATACATAGGCCAACCATACCTGATAATTTAAAGCATTGGCAAATTTCTCATATGACAGTCAAATTCATGATTTTATGATTTATGAAGGAGAATTTCAAAATGGTAATATGGACACTTACTGTATATCAGATCATACCATAAATAATGAAATAGATGTAAATGATGTAAATAAGCTAGAACCAACTAAATTAACTAAACTAGAGATAGATCAATTAGAAACTATAGAAATTGAGGAATTAATTAATGATGAATTAGAATGTTTAAACCTCAAAGAAAACTTTTCCCCAAGGGATTAACCCCAATATAAGACATCTTTCACTTCAATGATGTAGCTAGAAAACCTAAAATGGAGTCTCTATGGTCATACATAGAGAAATAACATAGGGACAGAGGAAAATCCTAAGCTCATCAAGATATCTAAGACATTACCGCCAGATGAAAAGCTGAAATACATTAGCTTGTTTAAAGAAATGCAAGATGTCTTTGCTTGGAGTTATGAAGACCTCAATTCTTATGACATTAACATTATTCAACATAAAATACCCATCAAAGAAAATCAAAATCCCTTTAAATAAAAAATAAGCATAATTAATTGTGTTATTATGTCATTAATAGAAAAATAAGTTAAGAGGATGTATGATGCTCAGATCATAGCGCCCATCAGGTATTCTAATTGGGTCTATAATTTAGTCCCCACTAGGAAGAAGACAAGAGAAATCAGACTTTGTTTTAATTTTAGAAACTTGAACAAAGTATCACAGAAGGATAACTATCCCCTCCCTAAATTGGATCACATCCTCCAGAGGATGTCAGCGTCATCCAGAATTTCATTAATTGATAGATTCTCTGGTTACAACCAAATCCTAGTCCAACCTAAAGATCAAGCAAAGACTGCACTTACCGCTCCCTAGGGAACTTTCATGTATTTGAAAATGTCCTTTCGATTGATGAATGCTGGGGAAACATTCCAAAGAGAATTAGACATAGTCCTTGCAAAAGAAATCCATGAGTTTTTAGTCATTTACTTATATGACATCACAGTGTTTTCCAAGTCAGATGATGAATATCTAGGTCATTTAAGAAAGGTATTCATAAAATGCAGAAAGTTTTGCATATCCTTAAATCCTAAAAGTTCACTATTTGGATTAAATCCTAAAAGAGGGTATTAGAATTGAACCAGCTAGAATAGAAGCAATCCTAAAAATCATTCATCCTAGGAACATTAAATAATTGCAATCATTCTTAGGTAAGATAAATTTTCATTGAAGATTCATTTCTAACCTAGTAGAACAAATTAGATATTTGAATAACATTTAAAAAAAGGATTCATCACTTAAGTGGATAGTAGAGGCTAAGAAGTATTTTGAAGAAATCAAAGAAGCCCTTACTAAAACACCTGTCCTCATAAGTGCTAATTTTAACAAAGATTTCTTAATTTTTTCATTTGCTTTAGAGCACACTATTGCAGCAGTCTTGTTGCAAAAGAATGATGAGGGTTATGAACAACCCATTGCTTTCTTCAGCGAATCTTTGAGAGATTCAACACTAAAGTATTATATAATGGAAAAACAAGCCCTTGCTTTAGTAAAAGCCATAAAGGATTTCAAAGTATATATTCTATACTCTCACATAGTAGCATATGTTCCAAACTTAGTGGTAAAAGACATTCTAACTCAGAATGGGCCTGATGGAAAACGGGGCAAATGGATTGCCACCATACTAGAATATGAAATTGAAGTCAAGCCTACAAAATTGAATAAAGGCCAAGGTTTAGGGAAGCTCATGGATGTATCGAATTGTCGAGCCTTAGAAATAAATTCCATTGCTACCATAGATGATTAGGAAGAGATGGCGACTCCACAAATCAATGAAGCTTTCATAGATTCATCCTGGTATGCAGACATTATTTTCATTTTACTCAACCTACAAGATCCTCTTGGTTTATCTAGAACTAAAAGTAGATTCCTAAAAATGAAAGCAATGCAATATTGTATCTTATACAATGTTTTATTTTGGAAAGATAATAGTGGCATTTTGTTAAATTGTTTATTAAAAGATGAAGCTGATAAAGTCATGCAATAATTTCATGCAGGGGATTGTGGGGGACACCTATACTAGAAAACAAATGCTAATAAGACTTTAAGGGTAGGTTTTTACTGGCCCACCCGTTTTCCAAATGTCAAAAAATATGTGACCTCCTGTAACAAATGACAAATATTTGAAGGCAAGAAGAAACTTTTATACCATTTCCCCTCAAATCTATCCAAATAGAAATTCATTTTCAACAATGGGATTTAGACTTCATTGGGGAAATTCACCCACCCTCCTCAACCCAACATAAATGGATCATGAAAGCCACTGATTATTTTACCAAGTGGATAGAAACCATCGCTTGTAGAAAAGCCACTTAATCTATCATCATCTCATTCCTTGAAAACAATATCCTTTCAAGATTTGGATGCCCACAAAAGCTCATCACTGATAATGTAGCTACTTTCAAATCCAAGAAAATGATTGACCTCTGTAACAAATACCACATAACCCTTGGCCATCGCACTGCATATTACCCTCAAGGTAATGGACTAGAAGAATATTCAAATGAAAGCCGAGTCAACATCATCAAGAAGTTGTTAGAAGATAAGAATAAAACCTGGAACAAAAAGTTGGTGAATGCCCTATGGGCAAACAGGCTCACTACTAAGAAATATATTGGTGCATCTCCTTATCAATTCGTATATGGAATGGATGTTGTTTTTCCATCCTAATTAGGAGTACCAGTAATGAAAATGATTCAAGAGCTACAAGTAGAACCAAATGACATCCAAAGGAGGATAAAACAAACAATTCATTTATAGCAAACCAATGAAGAGCTTTATATCAAATCCCAAGTAATTTAAGAAAAAATCAAGAAGATCTTTGATAAGAAAACTAAAGCAGAGGATTTCTTCATAGGTAATCAAGTACTAAAATGGTATTCTAGAAGAGAGGACAAAGGGAAACATGGGAAATTTGACTTTCTCTGGAGAGGCCCATATGTTATTTATGGTTATAGAGGCAATAATGCATTTTTCTTAAAAGAATTAGATGGCACAAACTTACAAGGTGGACAAGTCAATGGTTGAATGCTGAAGCACTATTTTCCACCAGACTAATCAGTAGTTCATTATTTCTGTTCGCTATAATACCAGAGAAAATTTTAGGTTGGAGTGGATGATTATCTTCTAAAAGTTGAAGCCTGAAAAGCAAATGTTAAGATTTAAAAGGCATAACATCATATGTTTGAATAAATGAGATCATAGAAAGAAGTTTGGATTAAAGCATAGCCAAAGTTCCAATGCCATTGATCAGAAAGTTCTTGACATCTGACATGAAGATGCCATCCCCAAGTGGAGCTACTGTTAGGTTCTTATAATGATAGGCTTCATAATTTTGATTGAATATGTAAAGTATCATAATATTGTACATACTATTGCTTTCGGAAAAAAAAATTCCCATATTAAAAAATGTAAATAGGGTAAGTCCTAAAAGAAAAATCAAAGGACTAAAAGAAAACGATAAAAAATAAGGTAAAATATGAACCCCACCAAAAAGAAATTAAAATAGATCATGAAAGTGTGCACATTCAAATGCCACTACTCTTAGTTTAACTTTTGCAAATATGATTGTGTGTAGCTTGTCAAAATGCCATGATCCATGATGAACAATCAATTTAATCTTGATTCATTCATGCTTTAAATTTCATGCTAATAGATAGAGAAAAATGATCTAGCGAAACTATTTAATCTTGGTAGATCAGTAGTTAGGTAGAGAATAATAATGAGCTCATTAGTTTAATTTGAGTCATTTGAAGTTATAATATTAGAATTAGGTATTTTGATTCTCAAAGAAAAATAAAGGGTCCACAAGCTGAAATGCACCCAGTAAGTGAAGACAAATGTTAGCGTAAATGATGGGTAGGAAGAAGCAGTTTTCACAAGGAATGTAGAGCATCAGTTGGCTCATTTCATACTACTAACTTCCTTCCAAAATTCATTTTCCCTTGTAAAAATATCCCTTCCCTTCATTCTAACCTTTTCTCCTTACTTAACCTATTTTCCCTTACCAAAACCCTTTTCCCTAGTTAAAAAGCATATTTTCATTAGAAAAGTAAATTCCCCTTCACTAATTCCCCCTTTTGCGATTAAAAATCTAAAAACCCACTTACATGTTTAAAAACATTATCTAATATCCTTTTTTAAATCACGTTCTTACTGTATTATTAACTCCCGCATATATATTTTCCCAACCCAGTTTTTCATTAATTCCCCCACTAATTATCTCGGGTCCCCACTTCTATTTTAATACCCATCACATCACTTATCCCCAGGCCCCGCCTATCAAATCCCTGACTCACCTCTCCTATTTTTCTGTTCGTCGGATCTTCATTCCTCAGATACAATGGCCAATAGAGCCTATCACACCACCAATTGCCTAACTTTTAATGCCATTGATGGGTTTCAAAGTGAGTAGTTTCGAAACCTTGCTCCCTTATAACATGGCAACTCCATATTGTATCACATCGTCTAATATAAAACCGTTAACATGCTTTTCACCATGCGATAACCACTAGTCCATCGTCTGAATTATACGATGAAACCACACTACAATGTGAATTTAACCCCATGCCCATATGTTTAACCACGGTTGGTTAAAGCAATAACCCTACCCTTTACAGTCTTTGCACCATTATTTTATTGAAGTTTGTGAAAAAGAGCTCTTCTGACCTATTTTCAAGAGCTTTCACACCAGAATTCAAGCCTTTTGCCACTAGGAGACAGTGATGACACAACCTAAAGCTTTATAAAGACCATTGAAGCCTATTTCACTACCAGAAAGCCTCATTTGCTTCTAGAACCCCTTCTACGTACTAAAATATTCATTTTCTAGGCATTCCTAAGTGTCGAGGCCTATAATTAAGAAAGAAAGTAATAACTACTAAATTGAACAAATTAAATGGCCTCTGAGAGTATTATAAATGTCAATCCTCTCCAACCACTTGTAATAGATGTTGAACGAAACCCCCTTCCCAAAAAAGACTTTAAAATCAGTGATACAGTCACTGATTTCAACTTCCTTGAGCTCCACCATTAGAGCCATGATAAATTCATAGACCACGATGATGATATCCTCCTCTGGGATTCAAATGTACCCAAGTATATCTTCCCACAAACCTTCTAATTTCTAGAAATCATCAGGCTTTGTCATGTCAATTATCTACCTAGTGAAAGAGCCCTAATAACCATTAACAAAGAGATTTTGTTCTCAATTACTGCAGAATCAATAAACCAGATGTTGCAAATTCAAACTAAGCCTGATGAAGCCCCTTTGTCAATTGAAATACTTACCGATTTATATCTAAAGCTTGACTTTCCCAGGAGATTTCAAATCTTCCAAACTTTTCTTCGTTCACCTCTTAAAACCCCAAAGAGTAATCCTTCTTATTTAGCTTCAATGTTTTCAGAAAGAACAAGACAAATTGTTTCAATTCTATCATGTATCCTATGCTATTTTATAGATGAGTATGTTGATGCTTCAATCCTAGGTTTTTTGTACATTTTCTACCCAGGAGAGCGTCCTGCTTTCACATTTAACTTTGCTCAATACCTATCAGCTTATATCCATAAGAAATTAGTTAAATTGCCTGAAGAAGGTGTGTTCAAGTATTAATTTGTTTTGTTTCATATGTTCTTATACTTTAAATATGAAAGGTTTGCAGTAAGCCTCTAGAAACTAAACACTCAGGGTAGCCCACAATCAGTTGTCTTCTGGACTTCCCTAATCAGAAAAGATTCCACAAATTTCACCTACAAGGACTTCATTGACTCATTTATTCATCTAGTTTCCAACATGCTAAGTAGTAGAAGTCAACATAGGATCAATGAAGAAATGAAGAAAATATTACAGTTTTCAGAGCACAGTAGAATAGGAGACTGATATTTGTACTAGAACCACACCGAAATTAGGGTGTATGGATGTCAACTCACTACTTACAAGATGCCCAAATACCATCCCATGAGGTTATTTGCACTAGAATATATTAGGTAGATTCTAAATTCAGATGAGGTTAATTTTCTATCATCCAAGAAGAAAACACAGTTCAAAATCAAGAACTAGATTGGTCCTTTCATTATCAACAATAGAAATGATGGTCAACAAGCAGATAAGTGTTTACAAGAATTCAAGTTCAGTGATAGTTTCAAATGGCAGTATGGTCCTTTAGGAGTTATCAACAAGCTAAGAATCAAGTTTAAATTAACTCCTTTTGTCCATGATTTCAAACCAGAGATTGAGAAGTACTCGAACTAGTAAGAGTGGTTGGAGGGTACTTTGAAAGAGGTGTTGAAACCAGTTAAGACAAGTCCTGTCTTGCAGACTCTAGCCCTACAAGATAGGAAATCCAAGAGACCAAGAGAAGAAGGTTCATATTTAGCTCAAACCACCACTGAAACTAAATTCAAATTGATGTATAGGAAGAAGCCCAAGCTAAATCCTATAAATGAGCAAGAATAGATAGTTGAGACAATTGAAGACATTAATGCAGACCCAGTTTAAAGAAAGTGCACCTATACTAGTTTCAGAAGAAACTCATTGTTGGAAATAATACTGAGAGGGGGGGGGTGAATCAGTATTATCACATTAATAAAACTTTTCATTTCCAAACTCTGCTACTTCCACAACTTCTTATGATTAAGCTAATTGATCTTCAATGAGTGCATTACAACATTATCAACCATATTATCAGTTAACAGATGCAGTAACATAGAATAGATCATCACACATAAGGCACACACATGAACACCATGATATAAGGTGGAAACCCAATGCGGGAGAAAACCACCTGCTGCAAGTCATCTCAATCTTCTTCTTAATAAGAAAATCCTTTTACAATATTTGTACTGGTGCAGTCTTATACCAGTACGGGAGCTACAACCCCCTTTGCTCTTGTACTAGCCGATCCATTTACTAGTACGCAGGCTGCTACCTGCTACAATGCTCCAAAGATTCCCCTTTGCTTTTGTACTAGCTTAAGTACTAGTACGTAGGCGCTGGCCTACAATCTTCTCTCCTCCAGGTACCACGTTTCATCAATTTTCATACTGGATACACTGAAGCACAACACATAATCTTAAAGGCCACGTTTCATCCAATTTTCATACTGGATCCATAAACATCAAATGATCATCAAGTACCAGTAAGTCACCCAGATAACCAGATCCACAATAACAGAAAACTAAACCCAGAACACCTTTTGCGGCGTCTCCTGCGGTGCCTCCTGCAGCGCCTCCTGCAGCGCCTCCTACGGCGCCTCCTGCGGCGACTCCTACGGCGACTTCCTGCGGCGCCTCCTGCGGCGACTTCCTGCGGCACCTCCTGCGGCGACTTCCTACGCCTCCTGCAGCGACTCCTGCGGCGACTTCCTGTGGCGCCTCCTGCGGCGACTTCCTGCGGCGACTCCTGCGGCGCCTCCTGCGGCGACTTCCTGCGGTGCCTCCTGCGCTTCCGTAGCTGCAACGCTCGAGAGATCACCCTTCACAGATTCGCTTTCCACTTCACTTTCATATAGATCGAGATTTTGAAACAATAACCCAATATATCAGATCTTAAGATATTCAACCCAAAGCATGCCTAAGCCAAATGATCTCCTTTGTTTTATATAGGCAAGCTCTTCCTCAAATCATGGATCATGGGGCTCAATAATAATAATAAAATAAAACAATACCATGGGCCAAAACCATAACAAACCAATATCATCAACTCAATACTAGGGATCAACACGTCTGTCGAGATGCCATGGTCCAAAAACCATAGGTTCAAATTCCAAGGACTAACTACCATGGACCAAAGGTAAGTTTTCCCACATGAAATAAACTTTTCTCCATAGGTTCAAATTCCAAGGACTAACTACCATGGACCAAAGGTAAGTTTTCCCACATGAAATAAACTTTTCTCTCCATAAAATTCCGTGAACTTTTCTCCACATGAATAAACTTTTTAATTCTCATCATATTGAGAGCCATGCCATGGGTGTTGCCATCAAGTACAACATCTGTAGCATATAATCATACCATAAACATAATGCCAACAGATAGAACCATCTATATTCCAACATGAGATCAAGACATGAAAATGAAAAACCCATTCACCGGAAGCTTCGACTAGTAAACCCTAGGAAAGCAACAACTATCAAATCTGAGGTTGAAAAATTGCTTAAGGTGAGTTTTATATACCCAGTTCCTTTAACTAAGTGGGTCTCGAATCCAATCTCGGTTGAAAAGAAGCAAGCCTAGAATGATCCATGTGTGCATTGACTTTAGGGACTTGAATAAGGCTTGTCCTAAAGAGAACTACCCCACATCATTTATTGATTAGATTATCGATGAGTGAGCAGGTAAAGATATTTTCTCTTTTATGGACAGATTTTCTGGTTATAATCAAATCACTATTCCTTCGGAATATCAACATAAGACAACTTTTATTTGCCCCTACGGTACATTTTCATATAAGAAGATTCCTTTTGGCCTTAAGAATGCTGAGCTACCTTTCAACGGGCCATGTCATATGCTTTCCACGATATCAAACATATTATCGAAGCCTACTTGGATGATTTAGTTGCTCATTCTCGAAAGAGAATTGATCATCCCAAGCATCTTCGATTAATTTTTGAATGATGTTGTTTCTACAAATTTCGGTTGAATTCGAGTAAGTGTGTTTTCGCTATCATGTCCGTTTAGTTGTTAGGATTCATCATTTCTACTGAAGGGATTAATGTAAATCCCTTCAAGGCTGAGGTAATACTCCAGTTGTCTCCCTCGTCCACTATTTGTCAACTTCAGAGTCTTTAAGGAGAAACCAATTTCTTAAGGAGATTTATCGCTAATTATGTTGATATTAATAAAGGATTTATGAGACTGCTCAAGAAAGGGGTCCCATTTCTATGGGACAATTTTGTGCAACACTCATTTGATGCTTTGAAAATAACATTAACCTCTGCTCCTTTATTGAGTCCACCTGATTATAGTAGAGACTTCCTTTTATATCTCGCTGCAACATAATCAACTATTGGTATTGTTCTGGCTCAGGAACATGATTATTTCACTGAATTGCAATATTCTCCCATTGAGAAATTAGGTTTGGTAGCTATCTGTGCCATCGAGTGACTTAGACATTATATTCTACTTAGAAAAACTTTCGTCTTAGAAATTGTCAATCTATTTCAATTTGTTCTCAACAGGCAAGTGATTGGGGGAAAATACAATAGATGGATTGTCATTTTACAAGAGCTTGATCTTGAATTCATGTCAGCCAAGTCTAAGAAATTGTTAGTATTTGCAGAATTGATCTCAGAGTTTCCTTGTGAGGAAGAAATAGTTTGAGGAATCTTTTCCTTATTTCCTCGCAAGACCCTTGGTATGGAGATATCACTATATATCTCCAGACTTCGAAGTTTCCTCTCACTTTTTCGAAGGATGAACGTAGAAAGTTACATCACTTGGATAAAAGCTATATTATTATAGGTGACACTTTATATCGTCACAGGGTTGATTCAATCCTTAGACATTGTTTAACCTTGGAATAAGTTGAGTTTGTGCTAAATGATTGCCACATTGGAGCTTGTGGTGCTCATCTATCTGGGTTTGCAACAACCCATTTTTTTTTTGTGTGTAGGCTACTTTTGGCCCTTGATCTTCAAGGATTGTGTTGAAGTGGTTAAGAGATGCCACCCTTGTCAAGTTTATACTCAGAAAATGCGCGCACATACAACTCCGCTCTTTCATGTGATTACTGTCGGTCCATTCACAAAGTGGGGTATTGATTTCACTACTAGCAATCCACCTTCGGTGGGAAATCATAAGTATATCATCCTAGTTGTTGACTACTTTACTAAGTGGGTCGAGGCTATGACCACTTTCAAGAACGACGGTGAAACAACAACCCTGTTTCTCTTCAACCAAGTCATTTCTAGAACCAAATGATGTTTGAATTGGCTCTTAAGTTGGGTTTTCGGTAGGAGCATTCATCTCCTTATTATCCCCAGGCCAATGGGAAAATTGAAGCCATGAATAAATCCCTAAAAATCATCATGCAAGGGATGATTAACAAAGCTTGATAAAATTGGCACATTATGTTATATCCGATGCTTTGGGCATACCGAATGTCAGTCAAGACTTCTACAGGATTTACTCCTTTTCAACTAGTTAATGGGTTGGAATCATTTTTTCTTGTTGAATGTGAAATTCCTTCCCTTAAATTAGATTTTGAAATTCTTCCAGATGCTTCTAATATTGAAGAAAACCTCGTTCATTTGGATCATCTCGATGAGAAACGTCGAGATGCAACCATAATCAACGAAGCTCATAAAAATAGAGTAAAAGGTCAATATGATAAGGCTGTTTGTCCTAGGGTTTTATTTGAAGGTGACCTTGTCATGGTTTATGACCAAGAAAAGACACCTTGAGGTCAAGCAAGTTCAAATCTATGTGGTACGGTCCCTTCATTGTTAAAAAGGTCTTAAAAAAGGGAACTTATGAGTTGGTTGATTTTGAGGGAAACAAATTTGTGGAGCCTAGGAATGGGATCTATCTTAAAAAGTATTTTTCTTAGGCTTCGATCTAGCATTTGCTATGTTGTAAATATTATTTGTGCATATGTTGCTTGAGTTTTTTCTCTAGAGCTCCTTCACTCACTTGTTCACAATACAAATGAAAAATTGTAAGCTAAAAGGTCTTTATATCGGTTGACATGTAAAAATCAATTTTTTCAAAAGTTCATAGTTTCTTTGCAAAACTTTATGAGCTTTGTGACCTTTTTGGATTGGAGTGAAGGGATGGGTCATTTTTCAAGACACTTTGGAGATTTTGAGAGACTGCTTCGATTCCATGACGACATACTCGTCATGGCAGGTATCGTTTTTCACTGGCATATAGGTTAGGGGATATCATTTTCCACTGCATTTTGCATACTAGCCTCCATACTGCGATATCTTGGCCATAGGGTCGACCCCGTCATGTCTTGGTTCTTAAACCATTTTCACTTGCCGACTTATAAAACCATGATGTGATGGTAGAGCCAACCTTTACATGGGCATCTTAGTTAGATTCTTGCTAGCATATGTTGCCATGCTACTATACTGTGTAGGCTCAAGAGTCCTCTTTAGTCCCGCCATGACTTGTGCGTTGAAGCTTCATTCTCTTACTTCTTCACTATTTTTCTTTCTTTATACACTAGAGGATCCTTTGTGTTGAGTTGTACCACTGCATTGCATGTTGACTATTTGCCTCTTTTTGGCCTCAAGCCGACTTCATTTGTACTCATTTTTAAGCCTATTTTTTGGCCAGACCTTTCTGTGAAATCAACCCTGCAATCATTTAGTCTCTGCAACTTAACACCCTCTTATCCATGGAAAGGACATTCCTTTGAGTGTCATTGAATAGTTTCATCACCTTGCATTGAGCATAAGCATGTTCCACTCCCAGGAACTAGAACATCTGTACTTCGGTACTCGTTCTTTCCACTGTATTATAACCATTCTTTTATTCTTTTTTAGGCTTTCTAAATATGAAAAAAAAATTAAATATTCCAAAAAGAGTGAGAACGAGACATTACTTCCATGATTAATGGCATCTAGAGTCAGTTGTGCCTCCCTTGAACAAAGCACTCAAAATTAAGTCTTTCCTCCATTGGGATGGACTTTAGTTTGACTTAGGAGAGCCTTAACCTTGTGATTGAGTTAGTACTCCTTCGGTAACCAAATCATATGGAGAGTTTGTTTGTGTGTCTTGCATGACAAACTTATACAAAGTTATCATATGCTTCCATATTGTCACATTTGAATCGTGCTTTTGTTCAAGGGAAGTAAACCTGAGTCGACTTTTCTGCGTTCAAGGGAAGTAAACCTGAGTCGACCTTTCTGCGGTGTCTATTGACTTATTTTCAGTCGGCCATCCCTAGTTGTTAGAGTCATGTTCACTATCACATCAACTACTTGGTCCTTTGCTTGTGTTGGTTTGAGAAGGTCTCCATTTATTTCTTGCTGGCGTGTCTTTCTCTTATCGATTACGACAAATTGCTCTAAGAGTATACCTAAAGCTGCACCCTAGCCCTATTTCATCATTGATAGGTGACCCTGTGCTAATCATTGATCAATATCATGGGTCTTTGACGAATTGGTTTCCCTTGTGTTCGACGTCAGCTTTCATTATCACTCATTGGGATTTGTTTAGTACCTTGGTTTCTATTTGACCTCATTGGTGGATTCCTCGCCTCTATGTCAGTTTTCATTATTGGTTGTGATCTAGGTGGGTCCAGAGGCACACAAGACAAAGAGGGCTTATGGAAGCTTGAAAATCAAAGTGATGAGAATGATTTCGAACCAGGACTAGAGCGTAGATCTCGTCACCCTGATCACAGTGGTGTGAATGTTCGTCAAACCGAGTTCGTATGTGAAAGTTAGGAGCTGTCAAATTTCATGTTGACTTTAGTGACTAGGTAGGCTTAAGGTGGCTGAAATTTGGACAAAATCCAGCCACCGGATTCTGGCTAACCTGGGCCAGATTCCAGGTGAATTTGTGGCCTGGTTAGTTTCAATCCTTTGGTCAAATTTTAAAATTTTCGAAAAGGCCTTATGATTATTTAAAATAAAAAAATATATAAAGGGAGGTGGTGGGCCACCACCCCCACCACCCCACACCTCTCCATAGATGAACATACGACATAATTAAAAGGGGCTGGTGGCAGTTGAACCCATGGCTGGTGGGAGGGTTGGCCCCACCCACGTGGCAACCCCACTTTGAACACCAAAACGTTAACACAACCACCCACGTTTAATGTTAAACTCAAACATTAAAACAAATGCACCAACTGTATAGTCACAGAGGGTATGGGGCAGGCCACCCAATGTGGACCTGAACCCGAGCAAAAATACACCTGTGGGTTTAAAAAAAAAACCATATTATATTAAAATGGGAGGGGCGGGGTTTGATCACCCTACCCCTCCTCAACAAACACTTATATTTAACCATTGGGCCAACCAACCCCACATGGGTTAATTTGCCTAGGATTTAATATAAAACTTCATTTTCCTAGTGCACTTAGATTGAGGAACTAGGAGAGGGCACTAAAAATGAGGTAGAGTATTTTTTTTATTAATTTTTAATGCAGGGGGAACCATCACTGAGCAAGATTTCCAGGAGGGTGAAATTTTCACAGTGTTCAAATTGGACAAACTTTATGTCGATCTTACACCTCTTGGTGACACAAACCTGATGGTGTAGTCAATTTCTTGATCCGAGCAGCTGATTTGCAGAGGACCCAGAGGAGGGAATCTTTTAGGAATCTAGGGGGAATCTAAAAGATTCCTTGAGCCCCAGATTCTCACTTTCTCAGAATTCAGAAATTTGACAGTCGATTTTGCACTATTCGATGCCACAAATATGATGGTGTGTTCAAATTTTCTGTTTGATCATTCTATTTTTTGGCCACTTTTCAATGTGGAATGCAGGTGTGAGCATTCATGCACGAGCAACGATTTCCATGTGATTCGATGCCGTGAGACTGATAGTTTGAACAGATTCAGTAGCTTGGCACCCTTTTCTTCAGATGGCCCCTGGATGTGACCTATATGCAATGCGTTCATGTACTTCTTTCGCTATCCATTATGTTGCACAGATCCCTGTTTGATTCTTGATGGGGGATCTTGCTTCTTACTTGTTTTCATGATTCCTGCTTAATGTGATGCGGAATCATCTGTGTGATGTACTTGTTGTCATGATTGATCATGTTTTGTTAGAGATCCCTTTATTGTCATGTTGATGGGATAATCATGTTGTCACCGTGTATGTTTGCATTGAGATCCCTTTTATGTCATGTTGGTGGGATGATCATCATGCATGAGTTTTGTGTCATACTGATAGGAGTCCTTTTGACTGAGAGTTCCTATAGCGGAACATCTCTTGGAGCCACTCTTGCATGAGGGAATTTTCCTTGTATGATAACGACATCACCTCTTATGTACATCATCACTATTGACAACACTTAATTTAGTGGCCCACACCATCTTGACACCGCGCCCGTAGACATAGTCCCTCCTAGACGAACTCCGTTATCAACGACATATGTTTTTATGTTGCTGATGATTGACATGTTCCTCTTCTTTACATCATGAACATGTATTCATTTATGTTCTTTTAAAAATGCAATCTAACACATCACGAAAGTAAAAGGTCTTGGAAGGGTCCTTTGTCACACTCGGACCTGGATCAAGTGGTATAAGAGCGGTCTTTGCGTGGATGTGAATTACAAGTGTGAACAATGGAATGTGCAACGATAGAGGATGAAAAAGCGATGTACGAGGCCATGCTTAAAATTTCCAAAAGGGTGGAAATAATGCATGAAACTCTACAGAAAGAGACAGATGAAAGGGAGCGATTGCAACTTTAGTTGCGAGCCACGAAAGAGGCCCTGGAAGAACTGAAGCACAATAAGCAAAGTCTTCAAACAGAGAACGTCGAATTGAAGATGCATCTACATGAAGAGAAAGAGGAAAAAAAAAGTTTGCTACGATAGCTGCAAGCAAAGGACGAGGCCTTGGAAAAGCTGTAGCATGACCCATGTGGGGTAAAAAGTAGTTCTCCATCTTCATGTATGTTTCCTAATGATGATTTTGCTGTTTTTGTAAATCATACCACAGGAATTGGCTCCAAACTGTTGAAGAGAGTGGGGTATGAAGGAAAAGGCTTAGGAATTAATGGCCAAGGCATTGTCAATCCCATCAAAGTGGAGGAATTACCTCGTCAAACAGGACTTGGGTATGTCCATAAGGAAGTTGGGGAATGTGCCGAGATAGCTAGCGAACTACCAACAACAGATGATGAGAAGCTCTCATCAGTTCTTTCCAAATCGATAGAGGAGGTAAAATATGTTGATTTCCTTTCAGTTTCGTCTTCACATAGTATGATTTCTATTGGAGATTTGGAGATCCCATTTACAAGGACAAACATGAGGCTCCTTACTAGGATGAAGCATGAGAAGGAAGAAGAACTTGGTGTTAATAACCAAGGCATAACTCAACCATTGGAGGTTGTGTAGAGACCTCAATTTGTAGGCTTGAGATACACCGAGGGAGAATGCTCGAAGGTGTCAGATTCTTTTGAGACATCGTTGAAATCGTCAAGGAAAGCAAATGATGGGAACACATCCCCATCATTCCATGGTAGTGCCCATTGTAGGGAGAGAGATGAGGCAAGCTCTCATTGCCATACTTACACCAGAGATGGAAAGAAAAGCTATAACTAGTTTCGATATTTGAATGTTCATTTCGATTATAATCATGTTGTTAATGCTGAATGTAAAACATGGCATCAAAAGACATGTACCTTTTGTGGATTACATAACCATACATTTTCTAAGTGTTGGAAAAGAATATCAACACAAACAAAGAAGAGGCAGGAAAGACGCTCCCAACAACATGTAAAGAAACATGTTAAACATATATGGAGGAAGAAGACCTATTGCATTCATTGCAACAGAAGTGGCCATCAAAGAGCCACATGTTGGAGGCTCCATCCAAAGCAGCGCCTTAAAGACAAAGCTTTGGTGCATGAACCAGGTGAAACAATTGTTCGAAAAGCAAAACCACCATAAGGGGATGACCCATTCACAACAATAAGTGAAAAATGGTTCCTAGATATGTTAGCATCTCATGGTTGTGCTTTTGTAAATCATTTGTTGCATTTTAAAATGTAAAAGTGATGATGTGTTTTCCATCACTTGTTCAGCAACAATGATGTTTGGTATTATTTTGAGTTGCACAGTAAACTGTGAAGGTGATGTCGTGTTTCCATCACTTGTCAAAGCAAATAGTGTTTGGCCTTATCTTTGTAAATCATGTGTTTCCGCAATGATGTGTTTTCCATCACTTGTTGGAGCAACAATGATATATTGGCCTTGTTTTCATAGCTGGGGTATTGCGTCCATCTTGTTGTAAACTTGACCACCGAGTATGTGTTATAAACTTGTGGCAAATGTGGACACTTGGGTCATTAGTTGGTCATGAAAGTCAAGCATGTAATTGGAAAAAAAATGTACTACAAGTATCAGAGGTTGTAGGTGTCAGCTCATCACTCAAGGCTCTAAGAACAAAGGTGAAGGAGATGGAAGCGAGGCCTTTCAGGATGCTTGTGATGTAGACCAGGTACATAAAAGTTGCAGATTGTTTTTCATGCTTTTGGAGGACCAAAATCTCCTGAGTGGGGAGGATAGATCCAGGTGGCTCTAGAGACACACATAGGACAAAGAGGGCTTATGGAAGCTCGAAAATCAAATTGATCAGAATGATTTCAAACTAGGACCAGAGCGTAGATCTGATTGTTGTGATCACGGTGGTGTGAATAGTTTGTCAAGTTGAGTTTGTATGTGAAAGTTAGGAGCAGTCAAATTTGTAGAAATTTTGAATAATTTAACACATATTCAACAGAGATTATCCTGATCATGTACTATTGCAGAAAACATACACAATACATAAGCTCCTCTACGTTGATCATCAATATAGCAGCATCAATAAAAATAAAACATCAAGAGCATTCACACATTAACACAGTATGTATCCCGGGGAAAGCATCTCGCTAAAAACCCCAACTATCTGTATATTAATGATCGAGTCATGTAACATTACACAGCATAATACTTCTCACAAGTATCTCCACCTCTGTTACACACAATACAGCTCAGATCTGAATCAATCACTGGCTCAAATCTCCTTCGCTGTTTGCCTGCCTCCGCTGCTCAATACCTGCTCAAGAACTGATGATAATTCCAAGGCAACCACATATTTCCTTGGCTAAATCACGT